>VZRL01005376.1:1219738-1432437 GCA_013397895.1 Origma solitaria | reverse complement strand
AAAAAAAAAAAAATCACATTTATGTCCCTTAGTGAAACTACCACAAAATGTCCCTGATTTAGTGAGAATCTATTACTTCTGCAACTAGAATGGCTCAGTCACAGATTAGTTTATTGCTGATAGAAGCAGAACACAACACGACAGCAAAAACAGAATAGAGAAAGAAAAACTCTTCTGATTGGATTTACTGCTTGTGGTATCTTTGCCAGGTAAGAATCCGCATAAGACAGTCTAATTTACTGAATACAACTGGCCTGCAATAAGTGAATTTTCCATGGAAGACTTCAGATCCAGGATAACATTAAGGTTCCTCTTAAGGTTCAGACACACCCCTAAGTGTCTGAACTGGATCTTCACTAAAAAGCAAAATACTAATTTTACCTCGGCTGCAAGATACTGAGAAGGCATCAGAAGTAAAGAAATTATGTGGAAAATGAAGAAAGGAAAAATAGGAAAATTTCTATCTGTATCCTGAAATAGCAAAAACCTAATAAATATCTATGAAAGGAACCCAATAGTCAACCTGAAACCTGTGACATCTGAAGATTCAAAGGTCCTTGACATAAAAGGGGAACCCACTGCAGGCAAACATTAGGCTGCAAAGGCAGCAGCACCAGGCATTGAACATGTCTAACAAACCCTCCTGAAGCAGAGATGGCACTGAAGCTACAGGGAGGAAACTTATGCACCATGTCAGTCCTCGAGCTGTGCTGCCCAGAATTTTTATTAACGGTTTTCTTAACAGAGGTGTTAACACCCTCCTGGGGTACACCACATTTATGGACAAGCTTCTCTTGCTTCAGATTTGACTTGACCTGTTCGTATTTACAAGATCCTTTTATTCCCATCTCTGCACTGCAGCCCACTGTTGCTAAATTACCAAGGTAACAAGATTCTTTAATATTCACAATTTTGTTCTACCAGTTGTTAGTCTGCTTTTCATTCCTGCTGTCAGTCTCTTGGCCTTCTCACTAGCACTCATATTTCCATCTTCTCTCCTGTACCAAATATTTTTAATAATTATCAAACAGAAAAAAATGCAAGAAAAATCATATCATCCACGCAGAGGAAGTCTCTGATGATTTATAGTGTTAATACACGGATCCCAGAGGTTTAGCTAAGGGTATTTTTTCATAAGGGATTCTCTATGCAGCTTCAAAAGCAGAGGTAGCAATGCCCACACTGCTTGGTCGCTGAGGAAACCAGACCCCTGTGCTGTGCTAACATTGTTGTCCTCCAATCTCCTGAAGAACGACTCTCACAGGTCACTGCAGCCCAACAAAATCCCTCCCTGCCCAAAGATCTGCTGAAACAGCTCCAGGCGAGGAGAATTGGCTCCACACCAAGCTATCGCCAAGACCTCCATGAAACTTCCACAGGGATCTGCTGACTGGGACTCCTGCCTCTTGGCAGAGTTTCACACTCATTTGAAAGGATCTCTCCAGACAGGAAAGAAGGAAGAAAACACACCCAAACCCACTAGAAAATTAATGTTTTGACTCTAGTAAACAATCATGTTCATAGTGACTTAGACGTACAGGACAACACACCCTAGCCTGTCACCCTGTTGCTGGGAAATATACCTGTTTAAAATTTTGTCTAACTTTAGTCAAAGAATTTGTTTGTTTTTACCCTGGGAAAAGGAATTTTAAGTTTCTTTCCAGGGTATTGTTCTACCAGGTGAAGTCTGATGACCTCAACATACCAACAGACTAGGAGTAGCCCAAAAGAAAAAGGGCCAGGAGCGGCCAGGAATGGAACATCAGCTCCAAACCTCACCCCTGGCTGGTCAGAGACACCTGGTCTGGGAAAAGAGAAATTTAAAAAAAAAAAAGACCTAATTAACATCGGAGGTGAGGAGATTTGGATCCAATGGGAAACTGAACACTGGGGGTTGCTCAACTCTGGACAAATGAACTTTGAAACAATGCATCTCTATGGGTTTTGACTGCATAAAGTTTGGGGAAAAATCCTGTAAAATCAGTGTGTCACAGAATGATTCTCTCTGCACACCCGGGCTATGTATGGATGAGATGATTTCTGTGGCACATCTGGCCAGAACAACATCCTGGACAGATAATAAAGCAATGCATTGACTCACATTAAAAACGTTGTTGGAGGTTTTTTGTTTTTCTTGCAGTTTCGGTGACGCTGTGGCCCAGGGTATTCCTTCCCTGCCTTTGGGTGGGAGCAGAGGAAGGAACAGAGTTTTTGTTCAAAGAAGCCTCAGACACTTGTAAGGAAAGAATCCTGCAGGTTTGGAGGAAACTCTCAGCTTAGTACTGGTTTTGTTAATGTAATTGCAACAAAGTCTGGGAGATCCCTGACAAGCGCTGCTATCTGAGCTCACAAAGGAGCTTTCCATGAAGGGGGAAAAAAAATTTTAAAAATACTTCCTTCTCTGAAACTGAACACCCTTTTCTGATCCTTTGATCAAAGGCTTCGCACTTTTCATTTGAAAACCCTGGTGAAACAACATCAAATATCAAGAAAAGAATAGAAAAAAGGTATCTATGGCTTTTCACAGAATATAAAGTTAAAAATAAATCATTCTAGCCCTTTCCTTTCATTGCCAATACCATTTATAATGCTAATGTGCCCCTATTTCCTGACTGAGTTCTTTAAGGGGGAAAAAACAAGGAATGTACACATCCAAGTAATAGGATGTCTTTGTCAGTTCATTAAAAATCTGCATTTCTATTGAACAGCCAGGCCTTTTCCTTCATGCCACTGAAATGCCTGATTTTACTCTAACTGCTACTGTCTGCACTCACAAACAAATAAGTGATAATTCTCTTCCCTTTCAAGAGCTGTGCCTAGTGGCTCACAAGGGACTTGGTTACGTGGCAAAAGCAGAAGTGTGACAATATTATAATGTATGCCAGGTTGCTATTCAAAATGTGGCAGATAATTCCCCCATCATTTCTACATTCCTATGGAAGTGTGCTGTAATCTGTCTCCTCCTACATAAAGCTGTAAAACAAGAAAAGATTACTGTAATCCTTTTCGTCCCATGTCACACGAACAATGTAATCTTCTGGCTAAGTCAGAAGCAAATTTCTATCTGTAAACATCAGATCAAACTTAAGAACAAGTTACTTCAGCCTTCATTGTATTGGTAAACAGTTATGTAAGCGATTTTTATATGTTTAAGCACATTGATGGAAGATTGAAGTTCTAGGCTGCAATTCAACCTTTGGCTTCCTGCATTTATAAGCAATACAGAAGCACACTCCCTTCATAGGAAATTTAGGAATTAATTAAGTCTGGTACACCGCTGCCTAAAACACTTGTCTATGCAATTCTCAACTTCAGAGGTATCTGAGCATTTGAATTCTTTCTGAGTCCCTCATGAAGATATTTAAGTTACCTGAATATACAAAAGCAAGCAGTAAATTGCATAAATGGGGCAACAGGAGGCTGCCCAACACCCTGTCAGCACCACAGGTGGAAAATATTCTGACTGGAATGAGAGACAAGACATGGGTCAGCAGGCAGCACAGGTCCTCAGCTGAACTCCAAACCCAAATGTGGCCTCAGAGAAGGCTGAACCTTTGGGCCTTGGACCTTTTTTTGTCTATTAAATGGAGCCAGCACATCTCAGAAGCATTATTATGAATTAAACCCAAGGCTGCAGGGGTGGTTCAAATGTCAGGCAACAAGAGGAGGTGGCCACATGACACAATGAATAATTTGCCCTCTGTCATGATCTCAGAACCCACAGTGGAGGAATAAATACTCATTTTCAGGGCAACGATTAGATTGGTGTTCAAGACACAGAAAGCTTTGTGAGAAACTAACTCAGGCTTTACAAAACAAAGTGGTGGCCTCCATAAACAGGTCTCAGCATTGCAGAAACTTTGGGTATTCTGCCCAGGTACCCTCACCCTGCAGCGCAGCACTGGGAATATTAACCTCATTGACTAACTAGCCTGGAAAAATCAAAGTGTTTCCCCTGCTTTCTAGTTTGACATTGATCTGTTATTTGTCTCGCATTATTAAAAGTATCAGCCAGTGCAAATAGCTCTGGCAGTCCCAAGGAAGTGGGGAATTGGGACCGAGCAGCTGTCAGAACACAAGACCAGCTGTTGTGTTGGGTCTGAGGAGGCACCTGTGCCTTGGAAACATTTGTGTGGGAGAGGTGCATTTGCAAACTCCTCATGCTGTACTGAGGGGATTATTAGAAGGTGCAAATCTGCAGAGAGCCTTCATTTGACTCCAGTCTTCTACTCCATCATGACTAATCTTGAAGAAATATTAACAATACATGTCATTAGTACTTTCTCTACTAAGAAATGCTACCAAGTTTCTACAGAAGTTTTGTGGTCCAAGTGCACTTTTTACATCAGAGTGAACTGGAAGCAGACAGTCAAGGAAAAAGACAAATCAGCTGAATGGAGAATGCCTTTCCAAAGCACAGAAGAAGAAGAAATAGTGTTTCAAATGAAAAGCCAAGGCCTAGAAATAATAAAAATAGGTGTAATAAATTTACACGGAAGCTCCATTTCCCAATCCAATCCCTGCAGCCTCACTTTATTCTTTAACAGAGGTGAACATTGTCCATATAACACTTCACTTCCACAATGGGAACAATGTTGGACTAAAAAAAAAAAACCCCAAAAACCTTGTAACTGTAACAAGGGATAAAAATTGTCTTGCAACCACCACTGAAAGAATGGAGAACTGTCTGTATGCAAAGGACATGTCAGGTTAAAGATTTTCTCAATACATAGGACTGTGAAAGGGTATGAAAGCAGAGAACATGCATCTGGATTTCAGCAAGTAGTGCTAAATGCAGGAAATTATCTGGCATGTGGAATTCAATTTCTATTAGCAAAAGAGGCACAGAAGAGGGGGACCACTCTGAACTGGGGCTATTACAGGAAAGAATTTCTAAACAATGGACTATTTCCAGTGAGTGTGAGAGTTTTAAATACCATCTAGTGTCAGTAAAATGCAGAATAAACTGGCAATTGATCCTGACCCAATAAAATAGCAGGTGTTTTGCTACTTGCTTCAACAAGGTAAAGATTTCATCCACAGAATGATGATGTCTAATTGGGCTACACTAAAAGATACAGGTGTTTTCAGAACAGAACTGAAAACATTAATATGCAAGTCAGCAAAAGTGCATCCCACACTCTGCAAACTGAAGCTCAGGTCCAACCTTCAAAGCAGCTTTACCTCAAGGATTATAACTAAACTTTTTGATACAGCTTCTTCTTTTGGTCTGACCATATTTCATATAAAGACAAGATCTGAATTTGCACCAGCTTTCTCCTACCTCACCCAGACCAATACCATGGATCCTAAAGGGAGATCCAGCAGTCCAGGGGTCACATGGAAGTCATGAGGAATTCAGCTGCAGTGTGCACCCTCAAATCAATTACATGCCACAAAATTAGATGACTCCATCAGAAAAAGTAAGATTTCTTAAATCTGGTCCAACAGTACAACTCACTGGAAGGTACTGGGATCCAGTTTTTGTGGATGCTTCTAGATTGTGATTTCCAGATATTTTTGGAAGCGGAGATTTTAGTTTCTTAAAGCAGCCCTTGCTTATATTTCTAATGAAGCTGCATGCTCTTCACCTTCCCAGGAAAAGGAGAGGGAGTGCAAACACTGGATCCAAGTGCTTATGGGTCAGAGTTCTTCAGCAGACAGGTTCAAATACACATACCTATCATCAGTGAACTAAAACAGAGCATGGAGAAGAACAGTGAGCCCATCTTCTGTCCTAGAGCTTTGATCATTGGCACAGAAGATTGTCTATTTTTCTCTGGTTTGTTTTTGGGAATTTACACTTTATTCATTTTTTCAAAAGTTTGTCTTCAAATACTTCAAACTGAAAAGCTCTCCTTTATGCAATTCATCATCCTTACTCTCAGCTCAAGGGCAAGCTTCTTTAAACAGACTGCTGCTGACTGGGTTTGAGACAACTGAGTTTAAAAAAAAAAAAAAGGATCATTCATTATTCACATACACTTTTCAGATGGCAAGGTTTCTGATCCTTTCCTCTGGCTCTGTACAGCCATTTATTCCTGGGCTGGAATACATGCTGCAGAGGATGCAACACAAGGACCTGGGCTCTTTCGCTCTAGGAAAAGAGAACAGAATTGATTGTGTTGAAGAAGAGATGCTTCTTACATACTTATCAGAATATAGTTCTGTGTTAAACAGATCCTAACTAGCTAACTCCTCTCAACTTCAGTACAATTACAGCAATAAGAAGTATGGCAATTCTGGAAGTGAAGTTTTGTTTGCTCTGTAAGATGAAACACAGGTGTCCCAAAATATTGAGCAGCTTTGATAAACTTTGCTCTTTGGGTTGCAGTTTCAAAGGGAAAAAAAAAAAAAAAAGCTGTTTTCAGGTAAAAGAATCCTGCCCATCTCTTATCAAAGTGTTTTTATTTTCTCTCCTAGCAGATCTGTGTAATATGTTTTACAGTGTTAGTCCATGCCACTCAAACAAATCCTAGGTAACTAAATGGTATTTCCACCCTTATTTTTATGATCCAGAGAAGATTAATGGGCCCACCTGCCTTCTTGTTTCCATGTTCTCTCAGCCTTTCTCTCAGCTTAAGAGGCTTGTGTGAAAAGAAAGATTTTTTTTTTTCCCCTGGTGTGAAGTTTTCAGCACCTCCACCCATCACATTTGAGTTTTCTAATGAGCATTCTTTGTTAAGACAGAGCACTGAAATTAATAACCTGCCATGACATAACATCACAACATCATTTATTACTTCCTATGTAACTTTTGAGGCATTGCTGCTACTACTGAGCTGAAAGAACATGAATACAGAGTTTCACCTGTGATCTAAGAGCCACGGAAGTTAATAGGAGTCTCTAGTCCCACACACACTTTAAGAGTTGCTTTTCTCACTGTTCAAAGCTCTTTGTTTCCCCCATGCAATGCACCAGCAGCCTCCTCCTCATAAACCGACCAGGGAAAAGCAGGGTTTGAAACCTCCGCCAGGAAGAAAAGCATTCGGGTTGAGGATAAGTCATCTGTGATGGGAAGAGGGTCACATCAGTCCTACTGAGAGCAGGAACACCAGCTTCACATGTTCCTCAGGGTACAAGCTGAGAAGCTGGGGGTTCCCAATGCCGTCACACCACCTCCCCTCCATGCTTTACATGTGTAGGTCTTTTAAAGCACTATGTCCTGCACAGCCAATTTACAGTGCAGCTAGAGCAGAGCAGACATCCAGGTGATAACAACACTTGTTAAGTTCTCAGAAAGCAACATCTGCTAAAGCAAAATTATCAGCAGTTGAGCTACATAAGAGTTACTGCTCTTTCCGCGCCCCAGAACAGCTCCATTGTAGTGATTTTGAGAACTACACTGCTATTTCATTGTCATATATCATGTACTATAAGGAAAAGAGCTAACTGCACACACACAAACTCACTCACTAGCAAATTGCATTTCTGTACAAGTTCCTCATGGAAATCGAGCCCTTTAGGAAACAAATTGAAACAACAGATAAGTCAAGATCCTAAGAGACTCCAGCTCCATCCATCTCTGTTCATGCAGTGGAAAAAGGGCTCCTTTCCTACGGTGGAGCAGGATGCGACAGGTTAGAACGAATGACGAAGTGGAAGGCTCTTTAAAGCCCTCTGTTTATTGTCAGCCTCTGCTTTCACATCAGAGCAGGCTGCGTGAGCACCGTGCCCTCTGCCAGGCTGCCTCGTCTCGTCGGCAGCGAGCCACTGGAAATGGCACTTGCCTCTGCCACCTCACCTCCAGCCTGCGCACACTGGCACCAAATGGGATCTGAATGGGCCCAGAAATTCACCCCAAACATCATCTCCGTCTCCAGCTGACAATTACCACCCCTGTCAGCATTTTGATTACCTCCAGCAGCTCACAACAGGATTTTCTCCCCTCCCCAACCATTCCAGCCAAGCCACGAGCAGAACTTGAGATTCTCCGATAGACACAGAAGTTACTCCAACAATGAAAGCATGAGATTTATTGCTCAAAGCTACAATTAAGCTAATTAACTGGAGAAATTACATGTTTGCTGCGAGCAGCAGTGCTCCTCCAAAGTTTTCTGAGGGGAAGATTTTTTCCTTAGAATAGTGAATAGACAGTGAGATGCTGTAACAACTTTACCTGATTTTGGGAGACTCTTTAGTCACAAGGACTCACAGTAACATCTTCCAAGTACTCGGGAAACTCGGCATGAGAAATGGGGTGAAAATCTGGTCTGCAAGAGGACCAGGGGAGAAATGAAGGCCTTCTTACCTACTGCAGTCCAGGGAGCTGACAGAGCAACACACGCGACTCTCTTGCAGAACACGCTGCATTTAGTTGTAAAATTAACAGCAATTATGTCTTTTATGCACATTTGTGAAGTACAAAGTATTCAATATGAAAAGGCACGTATCAGAGGAACACAGCAGAGGCAATGCAGAAAGCATCAGTAAGGCAACAGAAGTTCTGTTTCAACTCCCTTGCTTCATCTAACATAGAGAAAAAACCCTCAAGTTTAAACATTTTGAAGACAAATTGTAGGTGGGAAGGCAAGGAGGGATTGTTTCTATTCATTTTTGGCTAATCAAAACACTTAGCAGGAGAACTGGAAAGCCTTATTTTGATTTTTACTTCTCCAGTCTGTATCAATATATCTAAAGACAAAACATTCAAATCACAGCCAAAATGAAATAAAGCACCATTTGGGAAACATTGAAATAGAATGTTCCAACATGAGATTGGTTTTATTTCTTCTCTTCTAAAATGAATCACCACAGTTTCACATAATGCATTTCACTGCAGACAGGTCTGCTCAGACTGAGCCCAGATTCCATGCAAGTTTGTCTAACAAAAAAAACAAGTCAAAGAATTCCTCTCTGTCTAGACTTCTTTTTCCCTTAAAGCACAGAAAACAAAACAAAAAAAAAAGCCAAACAAAAAACTGCACAGGAAATCCAATCAAAAACCAAAACCACAAAAACCAACAAAAACCCTAAACAAAAACACAATACCACCAAGTAAACCCAACAAATCACAAAAAAGAAAACAAACCATCAAATGCAACAACTTTGTAATGTTCCATCTGGTACATTTCTCTCCCCAGAAGCAACATTTTGCACAGAAGAACTGGAAGATAGCATATTTAGCATCTGAAACAGGAAAGGAATAACCTTCCTATTCAAGACTGTACAAAAAGTAAGATTACTGTTGGCTTCAGTAGCACTTGGAATATTTCATACAAAGTCATCAGCGACAACTTTTCAAAAACCTCCAAACTCTTATTCTAAGCAACACTTCTACCCATGCTCCCAGCCATGGGACTACTCCTCTAGCAAGATTGCTTTACACAAATGGCAAGAACCCAGCAAAGCAAACAATAGCCAAGAGCAACCTGCTCTGGTGTACAGGTTGCAGCACATAATCATCTGTCTTCTCTCTGCCGAAAGCACAGCAATGATTGCAGAGCACCCATTTAAGGCATTGGAATTACAGCAAGATGTTATACATCAGAGTAATCAAAGACACTTTAGGTAATGAAGTTGACACGGAATGGATCATTTCCCAAAGAAACATTTCATTTGCATGTAATGGAGGTATTTTAAGTACATTTTGACATTACATCATGATAAAAACACTTGTTGACATTTACAACATTACAGTGACAAGCCTTCTTGCATTGTGATGAATTAACTTTTTCATAAGCAATAAATATAATTTCACTTCATCCAGAAAGCAAACACCAAACTGCTACCCACACAGCTATTATCACTGCTCTATGCAAGGTGCACTGGTTGTCTAAGCAAATATGCCATAGGACACAACCTTCAGGAGCTTGAGAAGTTAATAAGGTGTCTTTTTGAAAGACAGCTCTACACAGCTGCACAAGCAGGGAAACTCAATTCAGACAAACGCCACCATCGTCTGTCATTTGACGGAAATGCTTCCTTTGTTCCTCGTGAGTTAACTCAAAAAAATATAATAATCCATGAATATTCATTAGTGCAGATGCAAAGACCACAAAGCCAGAGCCACTGCAGGGTTGCAAATATGAAAGGGGAAAGGCACCCAAATCAGCTGCGTCAGGAAATCCCAGGCAGTAAGAATGAGCTCTGGACAGAGGAGGGAAAAGGGAAACGGGTCCCTGTGGATCACTGGCACTTCCTCTTGTCCTGGCCACCATCACCTGGCTCAACACAGAGCAAGGAAAGCCACAGGACTGAGAGCTTCTGCCTTTTTGTTCAGAAGTGTAACAGTATAGGGCACCAAGAAGAAACCTATAATGGAAATACTGTTTTTCTGCCCTTTTCTCTTTGGAATTTCTTTCAGAATAGGAAAGGCCCACTGGGTGTGTTCGTAAACATAACTACAGAGAGAGCAAGACATTGCATCTTCCAACAAGATTTCCAGGAACACATCGCTTACCTTTCTATGCTGCAGCGTGAGAGTATAACTGAACCAAAACCTTGAGCTGAAACACAACTCCTGAAATATTTTCATTTACACCAGTTAATGAGAAGTCTTATCAAGGTTTACATGCATTGGTTTCTCTCCTTCCCTCCAAAGTTCCCTGTCCTATACATTCATTAATTCACTTTTTATATTAAACTCTCACCACAGTTACAACAGGCACTGAGTGGTTTCAAGGTTGAAACAAAATCCTTGCTCTAAAGAGCATGTGGGAAAATAACATCCTGCTTGCATTGCAAAAGAAAATTACATTCTCTTCTCCAAGACTTTCAGCTGTAGTGTGTCTTAAAGCTCTAGTCAACTTAAAGGAAGAAATCTTAATTTACATGGGGAAATGTAAATCAGTGTGTAGGCAGATACGTATATAGATATACATTGATTAAACCATGGCAAGGAACAACTTTGAGACAGGACGTCTGCTGGCAAAATTGGGTAAGAAGATCTTGTGAATTATCTGGTTTTACTGTGTTTAACTCAATTCAGTAAATATTTATACCTCCATTTCCACAAATTAATTTGCTAGTGAGGAAAAGCATAACTTCATGAAATTGGGTATTTGGTTATCCAAAGTGTCTATACTAAAGGCTGTCCCAGTCTGTGAGAAAATGTCCAAGTTCCCACACACAGGCAGACGTCCCCGTGTTTACAGATCACTTGACAAGCTGCCAAACATGTTAGCGATTTTCTAATGATTTCTAATTCTATTTAGACATTTAATTGGCATAACAAAAGCAAGCTATCACTCACTATGCTTATCAAATGTCAGCTTGTGCCTTGTTGCAATTGATATCTAATCAACAGACAATCACATGTTGTTTGATACCAATTAAATGTCTGAACAGTTCTTTCAGCATTATTACCCTAATAAGATGGTAATTGTGTGCTCAACATTTCAGTAACATTTGAGATAACACCCTGCAGACCATATCTGTTTCCTTTATCCGTGTAGAAGCTCAGTAGCTGCAAGGCATCAATATTTAATTACTAATAAATGCTTTAATACATCTAAGCAAGCCACTTATGAAATGGTTGTTATAAATAACAAACACGATAAGTTTGCTTTAAAAGCCTGTAATGTACACTTAAGGAAAGGGAATTTACATGAAAGACACACAATTATTGGCTTCAGCTGACAATTTCCTTCCCAAACAAGAGAAGGGTCAGTAGCTCCTATTGTTGTAAATAAAAAGACAAAAGCCGTGCAAATCTACAGCACCTGCTTTCAGTCTTAATCTGAAGAAATAAAGGAAATAAAGTCTGTCATGGTGGAATGAAAAGTTTCTAACAATATCGTGGTATCAATTGGAACAATGTGCACAAGCCCCATAAGGGAGAGTTGTCTCTTCCCTACACTGGATGAAATACCTCACCTAGAGCTATTTATTATTCTTTTACAATGTCTCCCTCCTCCCCCCTCATTTCTCAGCATGTACCATTTTGCATCTACATCAAAATGAAATGAAAAATGAAGCTACTGAATGTGATTTGCAGTTTTGGTTTTTTTTTTTTTTAAACAAATCCCAGTAACTCCTTCCCCACCACACACATCTACAGTCTTGAATATAAGATATGAAGTCATAAGCACTTGGGACAAACTCTTCAGGTCCACATTTCTCTTAATCCAGACTAACCAGCTCCCTGCTTTATGTCTTACCTGGCTGATATTCAGCAGTGATTAGTATTGGAATAGCAGCAAGGCTCATTAGGGATCACAGAAAATATCTTCAGCAGATTGTGATAGGACATCAGGAAAGAAGCCAAATATTGATAAAATTTAGTGGAAATTCCAAACTCACAGTGTAAGAACAGGTCTGAATATCTGCACTGAGAAGGCCTTAGGTGTGATTATTTTGACTTGTCCTACATTTAAGTCTAAACTACAACCTTTGTGTTAAGCCCCTCATCTCCACACAGGAAAGTCTGCTTTGAAGAGCATCCTGCATCTTTTGAAGGGCTTTTTCAGATGAATAGATGGAGTTTTCTAGGAGGAGAAAGGTTTGACAGCTCTTAACTTTGAAGGAGTCTTCCTGCAACTTCAAGACAGGCTCCAGAGCAACCTCTCCTGTTTCACAACTGTATACTTTTCAAACCATTTCAATCAAAAAGAGTCCTTAGACTGAAAGGGAAGGGGAACAAAATCATAACACCTTTGAATTAAAAAACTCACTATTTTGACTAGAAAAGAGTGGGACATATGAATGTTTACAGAGTGCATTTTTACACCTCCTTGCAGGGCTGAGTAATTCTGTGTCAGAGGTTTTTATTGGGGGAGAAGAAAACATATGGCAAAACTGCTTTCTCAAGGATGCATTCCCTTTCTGCCTTCTCCAAAAAATAAAAGATTCTGTTTGTTCGTATTCTTTCCCATTTGGTGTCATTAATAGCACCTGAATAGCTGCAGGATGAATTGCCATTTTAGTAAAGTGCTACAGTTCAGATCCTTGTCTTAGTCCAACAAGACTATTAGGAGGTGAACAATGGACCATTTACTTGAAAGACAAGATGACAAATGGTTGATTTATCCTCATCCCAGCTGGCCACCTCCTTCCTCAAGCAATCACGAAATGACTGCAGCCATGAAGTCAGCAGCCACTATTTCTTCTATAGGCTGGAATTTTAATTGAGAAGGGAACTCTCAGAGCCATGGGGAGACTGGAAGGAAAGCAGTGAGCACCACAGGCTCTTTGATAAATGACCCCACAAGTCACCTGAAACAGTTGAACAGTTCCCTCAACCATCACAACTGACCTGAAGCATCTAAAGACCCAAATGGTGTTTTTGGGAGTGACAAAGTAAATCGTATCCAGGAAGCACACAGATGGACAAAGTGCACCAAAGCCAATTTCTCTGGTTTCCAGACATGACATAAAGCTCAGTGCCATCCCTTAAAAGGGGATTGAAACATCTCTGATTGTTGTGAAGACGTTTTATCTAGGAAGTCATGCAAAGACATTTTAGACTGAATGCATTTTGGCACATAGTTGCTACCAATGTTGTTAGTGAACACATGCTCATTTGCAACAAAGGTGCGTGCCGAAGTCTATTTTGTACAAAATCTGGTGGAAGGCAAATCTGAAACTAAGATCCAAGGACTGTTCTCATTTCCCAGCTGCTTCTCAGAAGCTGGAAATTCAAGCCATAATGCTGTGATTGCTCCTTAATGGCTTAACACTGCTATAGAAACTCTTGAATAATTCTTAAACTGTAAATGCAGTGTTAACATTCTATAATAACTGCCCAGGCAGAGGGCAAGAGAGCAAACATGAACTGTATTCTCACTATCTCAGCCTTCATAGCTGCTGGACAACTGCATTTGGAAAAAGCAGACCCTGGTTCAGTTCTCTACCCTGCCTGAGGGTCTGCAAACCTATGTCTCACAGCAGGCTCATGTTAATCCCAGAATTCCAGAGCAGTTTTTATGACAAGTGTTTTTTGTTCCAGTAAACTTCACAGGATTAATAGGAAATACCTAGGTTATAAAAACACATCCTGTTGAACTTCTTCATCGGGTCCTGGTGGTGGCTTCAAGGTGGTTATAGAATGCAAGATCTAGCATTAAATGTTTCATAAACACAAAAGATCCTTACCCTATTATTAAAAATATATAGGGCTTTTCTTAGCTTTTTTCCAAAGCTGTACTCAGAACTGTTGAGCCCCATCACTTGTGGAAGGAAGAATATGAACACCGAGTTAGACATCGAGTCCATCACTTCTTACTCAGTTCCCTGGTCCATCAAACTACTTCAGTGTATCTTTAACCAGCAAAAAAGTCCCAAGAGGAAATCCATCAAAGGAAACCTTTGTTTAGCAAATTGAGAGCTAGGTCTCAGGTTGTACTGCAATCTCACATCTCCCTGCCTTGGTAAAGACTTCACCTTTCAGCCCTCACCCTTCCTTGGCACAGACACGTTTGATAATCAGAGCTGTGAAGGTGCTGGTGTAGAACCAAACTTTCGTTTCACCACACTCACTCACAACAGAAATTCACCATCTGGTGGCATAAAGCAAACAATCCCAAGGGACACAGCACACAAAAGGCAGGAGTGCCTGCAGACGTCAGGCTCAGCACTGGACAAATTGCCATGTCTCGACACCACAGCCCTCTGCAGTGTAAAACAGGTTTGTGTCCCCATTCAGCTGAGCAGCACGCCTGGATTTCCTCCAGATCATTAATTTCATCCAATGTATCTGCTCACTTCTCACAATACTGTGTGTTGTGTGGAACTGCCAGAACAAAATGGTCCTGGAAACAGCTGAAGGTTTTGGGCTTCTTGTTGGGTGGGGATTTTTGAACTTTTGGTGTTTGCAGTTTGATTTGGGGGTTTTGTTTGGGTTTGTTTCATTCTAAGTATTTTAAAAACAAAAACAACAAAGCAAACCCATCTTTTCGTTCCCCCCCCCAACCCCCACGACATGCCAGCAGCAGCTATCTCTGCAGGACAGAAGATGTACACTCCACCCTAGGAGAACCAGGTTGTGCTTTGAAAGAACTTGGCTGCCTTTACAATAGTAGCTTCCACTTTCATTGAAGGAGAAGCAGGACACAGACCAGAATGGTCTTTCCAGACAGGAACAGACAATGCAGCAGGCTGCTCTGTCCTTGTCACTGCAGCACTCCAGCCAGCATTTCATTATGCTTAAGTGTGATGAGTGACATTGTACAGCTGCCATTTCCTGGGACCTTTGCAAAAGCAAAAATATCTCAATAAACTCTTCCAGCAGACTAAACTGAAAATTGTTAAATTGTACCAAAGTAATGCAACTTGTAGGGATTGTGTTTGGAACAGTAACCCACATCTTACTATACATTTCCCACCATATGCAGGGCTTAGTAGAAGTCACTGAAAAATTTGGTTAAAATGGAGCCTGTTATTTTTGGCACCTTAAGTCACTTGTTGCAGGATATTGCTGTGAATCTTAAAATCAAGTGCTTTCAGCCACTCCATAGCAAGACCAAGGAAAAAGATATCCCCTGAATCCAATGACTAACTCCAGTTAAATCTGACAACACGGTCTGACAAGGTTAAATGCTTAAACATTGAATGGAACTACAGCCAGCAAAGAAGGTAATTCCTATTAATTACCTCCTGAAAGACTGTAATGTGAGGTCAGTTAATGATAGGCAGATCTCGCAGTCCATGCAAAGTATAGCCATTATTGAAACTCCAAACAAAAAATGTTTTAGCTGTTACTACAAAATTTGAATCACAACATATATTCAATATGGAAATCTGACTTTAGATCTGCTGACAGTAAAGCTGCTTTATCACCTCTGTCTGCAGCACACCGATTAACCCTTTCAATCTTTATCTCCTATATTTCATATATCATTCCAGATAAAAATACTGTCTTGAAACTCAGTATTTTTTCTGGTTTTTTTTTTTCTCTTACTTTAACAAAAGTGCAGCATCAGTGAGGTGAAATTTCTAAATTTAACAGGATTTGGCTTGCAGTCAGCCTTTACTTTCATGCCGTCATTAACAGGTGGCGATCCAAAAGGGAAAAACCCCTTACCCCATGTCACAACACCTCTGCTTGTGTTTGGTGGAACAGCCAAGCTTGCATCTGCCCATCTTATAACCTGCTTTGGGGTGAAAAACTCCTGATTTCATCAGTCTGGAGGAAATCTGGCTGGAGCTGATTTACCTCTTTCTGTGGCTGGCCAGATAATTTATTAAATGGTGGCATAAAGAGTTCATAGCCTGTGCCAGCCATGAGAGTAAGCATCTGAATCAGACTGAGCTCAGCTTTGTTTCCTTGGCTTTTTTCTTTTTAGCAACAGCCAACAAAAGCTGTGCCCAAACCATCAGTCACCCGCATGATTGCATTGTGCTTGTAAACATGCAGTTTACAGCAGGGGAAAATGTTTCATTTATTGCTACGTACACGAGTAATGCAACAGCCATAAAGTGAGTGCACGTACCACGGCAGCACACTGGCATATAATGGCATTGCCAGGTCTCCAACAGAAACCATCATTAGTTATTGCTTTCTTTTCAGGAATGCATCATGATACACTGATTCTTCATTATTAAATGTATTTTCAAAATAGCAGAGCTGTTACAACCTTTTTAAGGGAAAGTATTAAAGAGCAAAGTGAATTCCATACTTCTCTGTCAAGGACATTGCCCAGTCTACGGACCACTGCCATTTAAAAAAAAAAAAAAAAAGACTTCCGCATAAAAAAGCAAATAAAAGGGGTAACAAGAAGGAAGGAGACAATTACAGGCGTGAGAAGCAACCTATCAAAGCTAAATCAGGAAGATTTGATTATATCCGGTGTTCAAAAGCTAGTGTTCCAACCACAATGTATCCTCCTTTTCCTTCTCAACAAATTCCTCTGGCAGAGTGACAACACAGCTTTCTCATATTTTTTAATATTTTAATTTTAGCTGAATAAACTTTTTTGACTTCCTGCTTCAAACTCCTCCCAAAAGTCACCCTCAGTTTTAGATTTTTTTAGCACCCAGTTCATTATTCTTTCTCTCATTTGTACATAGTACTAAACCCAACAGAAGAAAAAGACCCAGATCAATACTTAAAACTCCAGCTTGCTCACAAATGAAATGAGTTTGCCAAACCTTAAGTGATCCATCACACCACAGTTTGAAAACACCACACTGCTAATGAAATTTTCTTGCGTTTGTAGAACTGCTAAGGATTAGTGGTTTCTCCAAGTATCTGGCAATTTCTGTACTGAAGCCCCACTACTGTAGCATCTGCCTGTTTCTGTGGAACGTTGCTTCCTACTAGGAAGTATTTCTTAATATAAATGTATTTCTTCTTGCATTGCTCTTTCCGCTCGGAGCTTTCACTTTCACAATCTGGTTTTCAATCTGGCATATTAATGAGACCGAAGTGCTCATTCTGTAAGTGCTTGTACATGTGCTGCACTGCACTTGCCAATCCATCCTATTGTCTCTGAAGGGACTCTTGTGTACAAAAAGAAGGCACTGAAAACATTTGGAAGGTTGTGGCCTGACTCTACACACTGATGAAACAATCCCACAGAATAACACAGCAGCAACGATAGCAGCACCTGATCATCGCTGATGAGCACAACACCAAGATGTAGGACTTAGTTCTGAAAGGGGTGGGGAAGAGAGGCAGAGGGAAATCTGCCAGGGACTGCTGTAGACTTTTCAAGGATTTTCAACACATTCAGGTTCTCAAGAGGCCCCTTTGGAACAACTGTGGCTTGATAATCATAGCAAAGTTAATGGTGTCCTTGCCTTTTCTCCCCTGATGAATTTTGAAACATTGGACTGAGTACAACATGGTGCATCTGTTGACACACTCTTGGCCAAGATGAAAGGGCAGTTGTGGTTCTATCTTACATCAGCACATGTAGGTGAGCATGCATGGAAGAAACTTTAACACCGTAGGAGCCATTTTCCTTCAAGCCACAAAACAAAATTACTGAAGCGAAGCAGCATCTCTTGTGATGGGCTGCATCACTGGGACAGAATCCAAACCAGGGTGTTTTGATGAATGGTAACTGAGAAACATGACCTAAATGACACAAGGCTCATTTAAAAAACTCCACTTCTTCCAAAATGAAATGTTACCTTTTCACCTTAGATTCCCAGAGCCCACAGTACTACTGATCAGCTCCCCACAGTTTGACAAGAGGTCACTGACTCTGTCATTTGTTAGAAATGTAACTTGAAGTATCTGTCCTGTTCCTCCAACAACCATCCCTCAAACCTTAACTAGAACATCCGCACTAAACTTAAAACTCTACAGTCATGAGGGAAAAGAGGAGCATCAAAAGCATCCTGTGACTAACCTTGACTTCTTAAACAGACCTGAGACATTCTTGATATGTAATTGTGTTTGCCTTCTGATGCATGACAGACATCAAACATCAAAATGATGATACGAGCGTGACAGTGGCTTCAGCAGTACCGAGAATAACTGTTTATGATCCTAAACAGCTTGAATTACAGAAGAGGAATTTCTAGGGCTGTAAAGTTCAAAGCAGTATTATTTCTGACACTTGATGCCACCCTTTTATATTTTCAGAGCTTCATGTCCCACTCCTGTCACAGAAACTGTTACTTCCTGATATTTTGTACTGTTCTTATGCCTTGTAGCAGTTCATCGTGACTGACTTCCTCTGCAGCATCTGAGGAAGCCTGTGAGTAAATGTTAACTGAGGGAAATAAGAAAAGGAACAGCTTGAACCAGCTCAGGTTCAAAAGCAGCAGCACTCTGTGGCAGGAGCCAGGACCACCTGTCATCCCACAGCACCCTCACACCGCTGCCCAGCGATCACAGAATCATAAAGTTTGGAAAACCCTTCTAAGATCAAGTTCAGCCATTAACCTAAGACCGCCAGGTCCGACACTGAACTACTTCCCTAAGCACCACATCCACACTTTTTGAAAACTTCCAGGGATGATGGTCCCACCACTTCTCTGTACAGCCTGTTCCAGCACTTGAGCACCCTTTCAGTAAAGAAAATCATGGAGTAATGCCCCAGAGCCAGCCCCAGGATGCGCAGCCCAGCACTCCTGGATCCCACAGGTGGGGGACAGCCCTGTCTCAGGACCCCTGCTCCCTGTTGCTCCAGTACCCCCATAGAGTCCTGGCACACTGTTTCACCAATGCCACAAACCCTACACAGCTCCTCCCAAAGTGCCACAAGGACATAAGGGACCCCTGGCACCCTCAGCACTGCAAAAACAAAACAAAACACACACACTTTCCTCTCTTCCCACTCCACTTTTGTTCAGGTTCCCAGCACCCCTCTGAGCCCTCAGGGAGGTGGCATTTCTGCCCCCAAGGCCACACAGGGATGGACAGGGGTCAGAAGGTGGCCCTGGCCCCAGACATGAGCTGACCAGAGCAGCAGGTTCTGTTCTCAAGCATGACTAACAAAAAAATGCAAAAAAAAAGTGGCTTTCTTTTGGCTGTTTTAAGCTCACAAGATGCTGACCTCCCTTCTGCCTTCCTTCTCTCCCCTGATTATAAACACAGTGTTTAGAAAAATTCCCTGCTCTTGGTTCACTTTTATCAGGGTCCCAAAACAGAGCTGCTGTTTGGAGAATGCAGTGGCAGAAAGTACACTCACTTCAATCCTAATTGCATAAATCAAATACACATGAGCAGCACTAAAAAGAAATACCTCAAAACACCACATAACTCAGCTATAGAACTTTATATAGATAGGTCTGATTAAGACCATCAATCCCCTTGGCTTAGGGTCTTCGTGACAAAAAGAACTTGAGAATTGTATTTGATTTCATCTCAGGGCTTTAGGACAATTCCCTTTCTTGGTCCTGCCACTGTCCCTCAGCAATGCAACACCCAATACATAACCAATTAATCCCAGTTCCTGCAGGTACCCACTAACACTCCGTCACAAAACTTCACATTAAAGCTATGAAAAAAAAACAAACTAATATCAGACTTTACACAGAGGAAAACAGATGTAATCGGCCCCATCATGAACCTATTTAAATGCAGTTTTTGGGTATCTGCTACTCTTAAGTATCCTTATACTTTTTAAATATGGACTTTCTGGGAAACAAATGCTTTGTCTTGGCAGCACCCAAGCTCACATTTTATTCTTGTTAAAAACCACCATTTAAGCCTGAGCCTAAGTCACAAAACTTAATTTTATTTTTGAGAATAGTACTGGAAAGAAAGTAATAGAAGTGCTACTGTTTAAATTCTACAGAAAATAGGCTGTACAAGCGCTTGAGGAAAGGAAACACAGAGAAAAGGCAATAAGTGCTATGTCTTGCTTTCTAAGAAAAATGAGTGCCTGATTTAGTTAAAAAATAAGATCTTCATGAAAACCACACCCCAAGTACTGCAACTAGACTTCAGCATCTCAGGCTTTCACCTAGAAACATAGTTCAGTGTTTCACTTGGACTGAATGCATTTCCCACACATACAGAGATGTCCAAGGTCACTGAAATTAGAAGTGTGCCCAGTTTGGTAAGCATCTCTCCAGACAGTAACAGAGATCCTGACAGCGTGATGACCCGGAAGGTGTCATAGGCCACTAGAAATCACTTTAGTCCAAATATCCTGACACCAAGGAACTGAGAACAGTCCAAAAACATTTGCATGATTTCCAGAGCTTTTTCTCTACACAAAAATTTCACCCTTCAGTGCATTTCTTTCTTTTAAATATTTCCTAGTATTATTACTAACATGGCCATTTCAATGATGGCCACAGAGCATTGGCTGCTGGCAGGTACTAAATCTCATCATTACTCTCATTAGGGAATTTACTATCAGTAAAATATTATCAATGAGACATAAGAATTGAATGCTGACAAAATTAACTTTTACTACTAACATCCATCTCTGTTACTAGGATCACATTTTCCAGTGTTAATGCCATGGCCATTTAGAGAAATATATGGGCACACAGCAACATTTAAACGTTACCTGAACAAGCCATCTTGAGCCCTTATAGCTGCTTCAAAAACTCCAAATGTATCAATGAAGACTGTTTTCATTCCCCAAGAACTTGGCAGAAGGAAAAAAGAAAACCCCATCATTTTCATATGTATTATTTCTGTGCAGTACTAGTTTGTGGGAGGAGACATTGACTGGATATCACCTCAAATCTTTTAATATATATATTATCAGCTTTGTTTTGTAATTTCCTCTGTTCATTTTAGCTTCATAGAAGATGCATTGATATTCCTAGTAAAAATATATGGAAATGTCTCTTGACTATGCCATGGAATCATGACTAATACTGTATCGTTATCACCACTCACACAGAAGTCATTCACTCCATTATTATTCAACCTTAAAGTGATGTCTTTGTGTGACAGTCATAATTTTAACTTCTTTTCAACTTTACAGATGTGTGTACCATTACTTAACAGCATTTAAGATGTTTCCCTGTACTGCTTCAACTGCACTGCCTAGTGTCATTTTGGAAAGGCAGCTCTGCCTTCAACTTCTGTTGGATAGCAGCAATTTTGAAACAAGCATTGGAGAGTAATTTTTTTTTAATGAGGAGAGGAACATCAGTCAGGAAAGGTGTTCTCACTGCCAAGAACATGGTGTCTCAGTCTGGTTTTCAGAACACTTTCACTTTTCCCCCATGGCAGGGGGGTTGTAACCAGATGGCTTTTAAGGTCCTTTCCAACCCAAAGCACTCTGTGATTCTATGAAATGTCTGTGTCTAAGCATCTGTCCGTAGGCTTTTCAAAGTTTAACTTAGTAGAAACAACACAGATAGAAATACAAAAAATGTCCTTCCTAGAGACTCTGCTCTGGGATAAAATGTAAGGACTGCACCCGCTTTTGGAGCGAACCTTTCCTGTCCTCTTTCCTTCTTTAATTCACATCTGCATCACCTAAAAAGAGTGACCCTTTCCTGTCCTCTTTCCTACTTTAATTCACATCTGCATCACCTAAGAGGAGCTAATACAGGACCAGTGTGATGCATCAACCCATTTATTCATCATCCCTTTTCGTGCCACAGTCAATGTTGATCTGGCAGAGATTCCCCTCAGAGAGCAGGACAGCACCTGTGCCTTCCCCAGACCTCTGTCTCCAAGGCCCTGGGGCTGCCCACACATTTCTATGAGCTCTCAAGCTGCTGACAGAGTCTCCCAGACCCTGACACATGGATAGACTGTCCCTGCTTCTCTTATATTTTCTTAAAATCTCCTCTTGTTCAGTTAACAGCCAGCCCCAAATAAATCACCTCTGAAGGAAAAGCCCAGAAAGTCAGATCTGCCTTTCCAAAATGTCACTAGGTAATGCAATTGAAGCCTTACAGGGAAACATTTTAGGTGCTGGTAAGTTAAGTAATGGTACACATAGCTATGAAGTTGAAGAGAAGTAAAAATTATGACGGTCACATGCAAAGATATCACTTTAAGATTGAATAATAATGAAGTTAATGACTTCTGTGTGAGTGGTGGTAACAATAGTTGAAAACAAATTAAGTATTCTTACACAGAAAAAGCCCCAGATCTCTGAAGTTCTATTTTCTCTACCTGACCCCAGAACAAGACAACTGCTTCACTACCAAGAGAGCAACTAAAACCAAGAAAATCACCCTACTTGACACAAAAATAGTCCTGCAAATAGTGAGGTGATACAGTGACTCCAGATACTTCATATTTCTTTCAATTTTTGCTACACTGCCTGCTTAAATGTTTCCATCGTGATGTGTACCATGGGAACATTTAAGAGATCAGCACCTGGATGGATGTACGTTTTCATTTACCTTCAAGGTTATTTTCATAAAAGCATTGCATTTCCCCCTTCTATCACAAAGCCACAGAGCGCTTCAAGTCCTTCATCTGCAACTTACGAGTTACAACACAATTGCCAAGACAGGAAACGACAGACCATCTCTAGTTAGGAACATCATCCTCCCTCCCCTCCCTACACCAGGAGAATGTTACAAATGAGTCATTATGGAAAGCGCTCAGCAAGCCAAGTACTGCACTCGATGCAATTTGGGAGCTTATTTTCCTCTCAGAATAATAAATTAGTGACAACCCATAGCTCTTCAGTTTAATCTGAACAATTGTATTTCTGTTAGAGAGAGAGGTCAATTTCCTTGTATCTTGCTTCTTAACCTCTGCTAATTGCCTCCCATGCTATGTTTCCTAAATCTCCACACAGAAAAGCACCCTGGCAGAGTGTTAGAATTCCAGGATGCTCTGGGATGCTGTGATGCGCAGCTCCAAATGGGAACTATTTTCCATAGTCTGCCGAAATACATTTTCGAACGCAAGGAGAAGTTTAAAGCGTTCCGAGAGCCCAAACAAGGAAGGGCTCACGGGATCCCAGCTGGCGCCGTGTCTCTTTTCGCTCAACCCCACACCTCTGGAAATGGCAGCGGTTTGGGGATGAGGGGTCCGACACCATCACTGCTGATGGGGTTAACTCCAGGGAGAAAAAAACAGCTGGCAGGGAAGAGGAGGGAGGGACCACAACTTCTTAGCCCAAAGAAGCCGCAGACAGAAAACTAATCTTCACTTTTTACAGTAAAAAAGGGAGGGAAAAGGCTCCCAGACCTTCCTGAAAGCAGGCGGAGTCCCTTCTTACCGACTCCACAGTAGCATGGAAGGAGACAGTGTTCTCTTCAGAGAAAAGAGAAATAGGCCCTCGAGTCTCAGCCCCCTCACAGCGATACTTTGCACTTGCTAAATATCTCTAACCTTTTACTTAGACATTGCTTCAAAAACAAACAAACAAACAAAACCCCAGAAAAACTCCAAAAAGCCTCCGCAAAAAGGTACTCACCTTTCCCGGTCACCTGCCAGCAGCAATCCTCCTGGAGGCACTCTCCTGCCTTTTCATCTCCGCCCCAATTAGCAGGTGCTAATTACCTGACGAGCTGCCCTGTTTGCCCTCTGCGCTGCCCTTTCACCCAAACCAGCCCAATTGCATCAGCAGCTTCAGAGCACCTTCCCTGATCGGGAATTGACAGCACCTGTTGCATTGGTGCTGCTCTCTCCTCAAAGTAACTTTAATATTTGTGTACGCAGCCAGACATTCAGTGTGGCAGAAGATATTTTTTAAAAATGCACTAATAAACACAATATATTGGCCCAGGCCCTAATTGAATCCCCTCAGCAACAGAGTAATGAAATCACCTGTGTCAACTGCCGCTAATTTGGAGCCAGCTGTAATGAATCTCCACTGATTAGGAAGAACGTTGAAGTGTAACAAATTTTTCCTCCCTTTTCACTTGATCACTTCATCTAATTATTCAGTCAGTCTGGGAAACGGCGTGTTTATTGTCCCTTTTAACCCTGTCTTTAAGCTTAATCCTGCTTCCAGCACTGTTAATTCTTGATGTTTTATCTGTCTCTGTCATGGGCTGTTAAGGCCCTTGAGCATGTTGCCTCAAATTTTTCTTTCCCCATATTTGACAGGTCCTGACTTTTAGGCTTCCTGGGAAATTGGTTTGAGGGCACCTCTTTCAGGAAGGCTTTTCTAGAATGCAAAGCCCTTCCCAGAGCTCAGCAGGGAGGAGTGGGGTAGGTTCCGTGCTGACCTCAGAGCTCTGCAGCACTCAGATGCAACCAGCGCTCGGTCTCTTGCCTGAGCAACTCCATCTAAGGAATTTTTTTTGTGGAATTGGCTTTAAAATGCAATGATCAGCATACGGTTGAGAACTGCGATTCTAGTTTTCAATCAAGATTTTATTCTGCTCAGCGCTGAGCTTGATCCAGGAGCCTGTGGATCCTTGCTCTAAGCAATCTTTATGTTAAACAGAATGCGAGCTCAGAAAAAAACCTTTTTCTCTTCAGCATTTTATCCCAGATTTGCTGTCCTGCACACCCACTGGGGTAAACAGCAATTACACTGGATTATTTTGAACGAACCTCACCAGTCCAACACCATCACTAATGAGGGTCATGATATAGCCCTTCTGGCAATTGGTAGCTCAGCTAAAAGTTATTGCTGTCACTCATGATAATTATCCATAAGAACTTGAAAAGGAAACAATTACTGCTGTACCAAACCACTCAGTAGCTCTCTGATTTTAAATTCCACTGCAGTTACATTATTTTGACATATGTCAAGTGACACATCAGAACAGAAAAAGCATGTTTAAAGCTGAAAAGTACTTTCCACTCTTTGTATCTGATTTCTATATTTCTGAAGAAAATTAAAGCTTTACCCATGATTTCTAGCTGTATATTTTAGCAGTTACATTAAAACAATCAGGGGAATCTAGTTTCCTTTTTGCTTTCTCAACTGCAGCTACACATAGCCTTGAGTCAGAAGATACATTCAGTGAAAATGACAAAACTATTCCGTTTGAAATACTGTGCCACTAAACAGCATCTACAATAATATCATTCTTATTCTTGCAAAGATTTTTGCAGAGAAATTAGCAGACAAATAGATAACTTTAAATTAGTATATGTGTCTGTGATGAAGTGTTCAGCCAAAAATAGGGAAAGAAGGAATGGCAAATCAATGCATTTTTAAAAAATCTGCTTATTATATGGTTGTGGTTTGGTTGGTTGTTTTCCTCAAGGTGCCTTCTGGAGGAGGACAGCATTGTTATCTCAGATTTTGCCTGCATAAACTGGGTTCTAGAGGGATTCTTGTTACTTATCTGTACATCATTCACGCAGGGAAACCAGATCCAGAACGAAGTCAGGCATAGCATATGGATCTGAATGATTTCTGTAAGGATCTCTGGAGTTCCCCTGCTCATCAGAGATCTCTCTGGTGCCTGATGAAACTATCCAAGTAGCAGCAGCATCAATGAGGGGAAAGGAGAGAAACCACCTCAGTTGTTCTGTGGGACTCCAGAAGCCACTGCATCCTTCAGGCAGCTGGGGGACAGGAGTGGAACCAGCTGGGAGCTGGGGAGAGTTGTGTCACTGCAGCCATGAATCTCTCCTTAGCACAACAAAACTGCAGTGTACACTCAGCAGCCTGCACAACTCCCTCCACACTGCTCTCACAGCAGATTTCTGTGGAATAACAGCCAAAAAATCCAGCATCAGATTCAAATGCTGACAACAAAACAGATCATAAGTACACCAAACCCACTGACCGGAGCTGAACCCGGTGCAAGGTGTTTGCTAAGCAATCTCTTGATTTTCATCTCAACATTTCTGGATCTGCACATAAACAATGAATTCCTGGCTCTTGAGATATTTGCTGCCTAATCAACAAACACACATCTGGAGCTTCATGTTAAAATTCATAAACTTTTTTTTGTGCTGAGATCCTCTGTGGTTTTTATCTTATTTCTCTTTAATATCACTCTTTCTATTTTCCTTATTACATATACAAACCAGATAAACAGAAACCAAGTGCATGGTTTTTCACCGGGAAGGTGAGCTATTAAAGCCACCAGGACTCTGAAGGAGACAGTATTTACTTGAAAACTGTCCCCCAGAATGCTCCCTTTACAAAGGCATCAACAAGTAACCAAATTCTGGCAACTCTGGAAACTTACTGTCCTCTGACTTTGAGTCTGAATAATTTATTTTCTGTTTGAGCTGCTGTCTGGAATGAAGCATGAACACTGATGGGGCTAGGATGCTACACTGAACACACAGAAGCTGTGGTTTGATGATTCAGTCTTCAAAACATTAAATCTCAGGATAAATTTTCCCTTGCCTAGACATACCTATACTTACAGAACAGCAAGGTAACCCTATGGAGATGAAATCCAGATAAATACACATGTCAGCACAGAGTAAACCAGGAAAGGAAAATGTTGCTTTAATGAAGAAATTGAAGGGAGGGAATTTGCTTGGTTCTGATAAAAAAACCCTTGGATAATTGTTTACCTGTCTTGTAAGCTCCATACTTTGAGGGGGATTGGTGTAATCAACTCATCTCTGCTGCAGCTTAAAATATAGAAACAGTACGGTGATTATGTCTTTTAGGTTTCCTTTCAAATCACACAAACAAACAAACAAACAAACAGACAACACTGTCAAAGCCTGGAATAGTAGGACCTGCCTGGGATATCTGCTGAGCCTGAGTGCAGCAGAAAGAACAGTGCTCTTAGATGACTCTGTATCTTACCACTGAGGCTCCCAGTCCCTCACCTGAGACACTTCTTTCCTTACCTGGAAAGAATGTTAACACCAGGGTGACGCACAGCAGCATTTGCTGAGCTCTGCCAGTCCCCAGCGCTGTGCTGCTGAAGGTCTCTCAGCCCCAACCAAGATGTTGAACAATTTCACATCTTGTCAAAACCCCTATCTGCCTCCAGGCTGTATTTTAGCAATCCATTTCCCTTACCCTCAGTCTCAGTAGTCCAAGGGTAGCACCAGCATGGGTTTCGATAGGTATTTTCCCAGCAAGGGAGGACGAGAGGAAACAAAACAGTGGCTCTGTGCCAGCTGCCTGCCCACAGGGCTCTGGCAGAGCTGGCACATGACCCCTCTCGTGTGTATTTGCTGCAAGGCTTTGCCTCTGGTGCACGGTGATGGGAGCCCACATGGAAGACAGTGCACAGGAATGCAAGACTGCAGCAAGCGAAAGGGGTAAGCTTTTTATCTCTTCAATCTGATTCTCAGAAAGAGGAAACCTGATTAAACCTCCCATTTCAGGGCATGAATAACATCTGAAAAAACAGCTCCAGTATGGAGTAAGTCGTCCCTGTAAGATCTGTGTTTCTAATCATGCTAAGAAGATGCCAAATAACAGGGAGTCCTCCCAAGAGGCTTGAACTCTCTACTAGGAGTTAAATATGTTGAGATGTGAGGAAAGCAATCTATTAGAAAAACATTAGATTCAGAAGACTGATTTTAATGGGATGTGTTTACTGCGTGAACCAAAGGCAATCCATCAAACCTCTCCTATGCTGCAAAAAGCAGGAAGTAGACGCGCTAGACTTCTGGGCTGTGGACAGTCCTGCCGTCTGAACCGTGTCCACTGCTCTGAGCAGGGGAGCTGAGGCACTGAAAATCTGCCAGCCAACCAAAACCACACACACAGGCCTGGGGACTTCGACAGTAATTGGTGCAGAGGATTTGACACTGCTAATATTTTCTCCTTGGGAACATGCAGCCTCCAAGAGAAAATGAGCATTTGCTGAGCTCTCCCACAGGTGTAAAACAGTACTTCCCCCTGTCATTTGGCAAGGTGTTGGCAGGTGATTAAGTGGCCAATGGCCATGGACTCTCCATAGAATTAGGTGTCAGGAGCACTTTTCCCTTATTTTTTGCAGCAAACGTCCTCCTACATTAGCCAGGAGAGGAATATGAGAGTTCTGCAACTCCCCAAAGAACCACACTTTGCTTAAGTCACCCCATCAAAACTGACTTACATGCCCTCAGCTCCTTGGATGGGACCATGGCTGTGACCATTCTCCCTGTCAGTTTGTGAACTTCTGCATCTGGACTCATCTATTAAAATGTTTCTAAAACACATAAAGCATTCATTACATAAGGCAGTCTTGGTACCCCCAAGATCTAAAACACTGGACCAAAGGATAATGAAAAGTTCCAAGTACAAAGCCACTGATTTTTTAAAAAGAAAGAGGAAAAAAAAAAAGAAGGATAGAAGGGTAAGGGGAAACCACATTGAGAGTCCCATAATTAATTGCTATCAATATTTGCATTATTTCTGTAACCACATCTCCTAGTCATGGACATGGGCCCACCAGCAGCAACTCTTTTCTCCAGGATGTCACAGGAAGTGCTGTGTGTCCCACTGCCAAACCAACTGCACTGCGACATTTAAAAGGCTGTGGGAACAATGAGACAATGTAAGAAATCCCTGTGATATTTCCAATGGAATAACATCAGTTCCTGAGGAGAACCCCACCTCATACTCTTTAGCCTTCTCACATATTGCTGCAAATGACTTTGCTGCCTCTCTTGCACTTGCTGTAAATAAGAATTCCCCTGAAGTCAGTGGAATTACACAGCTGTAAAACTTGCAAGAGGAAAGAGTGTATAGCATAAAACAAGAAGGCAGAAAGAGCCTTGCACTTTTGACTAAATCCAAGATTAAATCTATTTTCATCCCCTGTCAAAAACAAAGAAAAGGAAAGTTTTATCTTGCTATTGAATGAGAACCTATTTCTCATGTCTGCAGTCAGACATGCCTGGTAACTGGCTAACATCATGTCTGTTTGTGGTGTGTGTATATGAACTACATATTCATACCAACGAGGAAGAATTCACCTCCACATGGCTGTAAAGAGGAGTTTTGCTCTGAGAAAAATGCACAGGAGCTGAAAACAAGGTGCTGTTCTGGATCAGGGCATTGAGATCCCTCCTGAGCCGGTGTGGTGGCATTCCTCTCTCTTTCACTGCTCTTGTGTGTTTGCATGTGAAGGTGTGTGAAGAGTGTGATGGACAAGTGACAATATTCTACAGCATATGGATACAATCTGTCTCCTTCCACTCTGGAGAGAGGCAGGAGTTTAGATATTACAATACTACTATTGATTAGTAATGCAAGGAATAACCAAGTGTGACGTTCAGCTTCATCTCCTCCCCTTTATGCATGTGGTTATTTTCACCCTGCCGTACAAGACTTCGCCACTTAAAAAAAGTTGCTGTGTCAAAAATATTCAATGTGGGAACAGAGTGAGATGTAGGTGGGTATTTAAAACCTGGGCCCCAATCATCCCCATAATGGCACCAAATAGCGTCAGAAAACAGGAAACAAAAATGACATCCAGAATTAATTCTCTGTGCTGTTTCACAGCATCATCCGAAGAGAGTGAAGTCCCTGATGCAAAACGTGTCTCAGGTCATGGCCTCTCTAAGAAGTTGTCATCAGAATGAACAAAGAAGCAGCACATATTTCTTGAGTGGAAACTCTCTCAACACATTTCTTGAAGCATCAG
Source organism: Origma solitaria (assembly GCA_013397895.1). Taxonomy (NCBI): domain Eukaryota; kingdom Metazoa; phylum Chordata; class Aves; order Passeriformes; family Acanthizidae; genus Origma; species Origma solitaria. The sequence continues at coordinate 1,402,701 of VZRL01005376.1, read as the reverse complement.
GAATTATTTTAAAAGTTCAAGAAAGATTTTCCTGGTATCACTCTTAATCTATATAACCCCGATGCCTTATAATGTCCTATTGATGTCTGAATAAGAGCAGCTTAGTCACATATCAACTTTTCCTTATGCTGTGTGTATAATCTTAGCTGCAGGTAAAGAGCAGCTAGAAGCTTTGAGCTTCATATCCAGGAGATCCTGGGAAAAAAACCCCCACCAATTTTAAGAGAGTTCTCCAATGAGGAAACAACCCTAGTTTGTTTCCTCTTGAGCATTTTCCTACCCTTTCCTGGATGTAGACTATGTTTGAGACATTAGTGCTGCCAAGACCAAAAAGTGATAGTAGCTGGGTTTAACTTACAATGAGGTATTTACACCCACCGCTGAGACAGCAGCACTGCAGACTTCAAAGAACACAGCAGACGTGCACAGCAGTATTAAACCAATTATCAGGATCATTGTTGACTTTCTCTTCCCACACAGTTTGTCTTTCTAATTACACCTACAAATACACAGCCTAGGTGACCCGTTCCCCATCTATATTCACCAAATACTGAGAAATCCCCCGTGCACTTCCAGATGCAATCAGGTGATGGTTAACACCAGGCCTCTTTGGAGAATAACCATCTACTCTGAACACATACTAATTAAATCCAAAGATACTTCTGGGAGGCATTTCATTTTCCTGAGTCAACATAACCTTGTCTAACGTCTGGAAGCATCGCTTGTCCCACTGTGACTTGCTGTGTTTAACACAACCCTGGGCAGCTATTTAAGGGCAGAGGACGCAGCTCTGGTGCCCTGCCTGTTGCATATTTGTCTGCACCCACTAAAGAAATGTACAGCTCTTACTTACTTCTGCAACTTATTGCACCTGTCAGGACCTGCTCAAAGCTCAGGACAAAAGAGGTTCTGGCATCTGCTTTGGAATTTGTACCCTTTCAAGCCAAAGGGATGAGGAGACCTTCACTGGCCTCTAGTTCCCTTCTGCCACTTCCACAGTAGTGGGTGACATTTTCTAGACACCCTCTGACACCCCTGGAAAAATGTGCTTATTTAAAACAGTCTGCTCAGTCTGAATAGTGAATTGGGAGGGGAAAGGGTGTTTGCCTCTGTATTTTGCTTGTTTGTTTGTTTGCCATTCTTAACTGCGCATATTTGCATAAAAGAAGGAATGTTGTATCATCTTCTCCTGGAGCTTATTCCCCATCTGAATCTGTTGATGACAGCTTAATCATTTCCACAGCAACCAAGATCATGACATCAAACAGGGTATTAGCAGCAGGAACAGATGATCTCTCAGGAAAACAGAGGTCCTCTTCCATGTACATAAATACTCTGAAAAACAAGAAAAAAAAGAGAAATACAGAGAAATCTGCCACAAAAATGTGATTGATCTAGGAGTTTAGAGACTGTCCATTTTTTCTTTCATTGTCTGTCTGCTGCTGCTTAACAGAACAGAATCACATTATGTTCTACGGTTTTAAACAGTATTAAATGACAGACCTAGCAAGAGGGACAGACAGCTTCCTTGGTCAGAGCTGGAAAGGCAGATGCACATGCAGTTCCTCTGCCAGGCACAGTCCATGCTATAGGTGGTTGCAAAAGAATCCTTCTAGGTCAGTTTGGTAACTTGTGCTAATTTTCTTCTAAATGGGGAAATAGAATCATGACCTTAAGCCCTTCATTTCATTAATTTCAGGTGCTTTTACTTTGACAATATCCCTCCTTGTGATAAAACAAAAACTAAACCTGTGTTTTCACTAGGGAGGCCCTTTTCTCTGAACAAGGACCTCAACATCTGACCTTTCAGCTCCTTCAGCAAATGAGTAGCATGCCACAACACAGCTTGTAGCGAGCAAAGCTGAGCTCCTTGGCTCTGGAGCGTGTGCCGAGGATCAGAGCGCAGGCTCCCATGTGAAGCACAGATGACTCAGTGCTCGTTCTAGGAATTGCAGATCCCTCTCCTGCCCTCTCTGCCTGCAGTGCAGTGGTGCAGGCTGCTTCCCCACCTGCTGCAGCTCCCTAACTGAACTGAGCTGTCCAGGTGCATGCAAACAGCTGCATTTGCTGAGTGCTTCGGGATAAATCACCAACGATTGTTTAGTTTTGGGACGGCCAATTACATGCAGCTCAGAATTATTTAATCTTACCTACCCTGCCAAGCTCTGCTGTGGCTCAGAGTCACATGGAGACTGGTGTGACACACTGGAGTTAGGGACAGGCAAACAGTCATGCCACACCGAATAGATGACTTCAACCATGCAGGTGGTAAAATTGCTGAGGAAACTAATATCTGCCACAGGAACAAACTAAGTAAAACTGCCAGAAGAATAGATTATTGATCGCCCTGCCTCCTGTTTGAAAATTAGTGCTCCGCGAGACGGAGAGCAATCCCGCTGCCTTTCCAAGTGAATAAATCTGAGGAAGGCAGGAGCTGCTAAACTGAAGATGTGCGGCCCTCAAGTGAGAGCTGGCGGTAATGCGAGCAGGGAGCCGCGATGCTGAGCTCCCTGTGAGCAGGGACACGACACAAGAGGCCCATGGAGCTGCCCCGCAGGGACCGCCAGGAGTCAGGAACACCAACACCAAAGCGGTTTTGAAAGGCGCGCGTTCCCAGGACACCCACAAAGCCCCGTCTCGGTTAAAGTCTTTCACTAACTTGCAAGGTGACAAGATTTCCAGCAGGGCTTCTGCCTTTGATCCAGCCTCCTTTATCATTGCATACAGTCAGCCCATGTAAGTGCAAACCTGGGCACAAACGAAATCCATCTCACTTTTCCCAGGCTGGATGGTTGTGGACTTCAGGTAGATTTGGGCTGAAAAGCCAGTGGTAAGATTAGCACAGAAATATCTGCACCTGTCAAGGCCAAATGCAAGAGTGACATCTCCAGCCCCGGCTGGCAGTCGCAAGGGAGCTCAGGACTGTATAGCAAACTTGAGGCAAAGGTGGAAAACATCAATGTCTTACTGACTAGAATGAGCCACTCTGCAAAAACGGGGGTTAGCTCTAGAGTTTTGGTGTTCAGAGCAGTCTATAATCTCTTCCCCAAAGTGTTGGAGAGGACCAGCCATACTTTTTCATGAGTTTCACCATGAGAACTCACATTTTCAAATCTTATTCTGGTGGAATGGGGTATTCATGTGAGAGACGTGAGCCTCATGACAAACTGTAGCTCCTGTGGAACACAAACAAACAAAATGTGGTTATATATAGTTTAAAGCAGAGCATCACAACTTTTTTCCTAATCATTACTTTACACAAACTCCACAATGATTTTGGGATTCTGGCTCATAAATTTTGAAATGCTTTAAGTTGGACATATTCCCTGGTGACTGCTTGAGTGCTCTAAAGAATGTAAATCTGCCAGTTTTTATTGCTGGCTACCCACAAATTCAGGTCATTTATCAAAGAGTGCTGCGCACTCTCACCCAGGAGGCTGCCCTATCATCTGTCTGGCAGGATGGACTAGGGGAGCCTCACATAACTCTTTATTCACATAGTTATCCTGTAGCAAGGAGCTAAACCTCCTTTGTATTGATTGGTAGTATTTTTAAAAACGAAAATTTGGGATGCCTGAAACTATACACAAATACACAATACACAGATACAAATCTTTGATTTGAAAGGATAAAACAAATCTTTCTGTGATTTTTTTTCCCTACAACTCAGGTTTCAGTGTATTTTACACTGATCTTTTCTGTGCGCAAAAGTATCTTTTTGAATGGCCTGTACATACCCGCATAAACTCAATCAGGAGGGTTTTAGTAATAACAAAATATCCAAATTGCCCTTCCAGAGAGTCTTCAAAGGACTTTTCTTGTGTTTGTATATAGAGTTCAGGCAAACACTGTGAATGTTTCATGCAAAACCAATTACTCGGTAACCAAAAGAAAGACGTGATGTGCTGCATGATTTCCCAATTATCGTTAGTCTTGTCGTGGAATCATAGAACGGTTTAGCTTAGAAAAGACCTTTAAAGTTATCAAGTCCAACCACTAACCTGGCACTGCCGAGTCCACCCCTAAATCATGTCCCTAAGTGCCACATCTACACATCTTAAATACCTCCAGGGAGGGTGACTTCACTGCTTCCCTGGGCAGTCTGTTGCAATACTTGACAGCCCATTCAGAGGAGAATTTTTTCCTAATATCCATTGTCATCACAGCTCCTCCCAGAATACTTTTTGTGTTGCCTCTACATTTCCGAGAATCAACATAATTAGCCACACTGAACGGAGACCCTCTGACCTGTGTAAACAGACACAGCTATAAAGCTTTCTAGTTTCTTAATCAGTGTTGCATGCGTGCCAGACAAAAGATTTAGTTTACTAAGATACATTCCTCTGCTGAGAAACATATTTTCTAGGTTTCAGTGGTGCTGTAAGTGGTTTGCTGTAGCACTTTGCTGAATAACATGGCATTCCTTTGCCAAAAAGACCTTTATTTTAGATATCTACACACTTAGAAGAAATAATGTCTTATTCTGCACTGCTGCATTGGAAGAACTGTAGTACTCACAGCAAGCTGTGGGTATGAAAAATCTGTGGGCCGACATATCAAATATATCTTATTATCAGTAATTTGCCCAGTGTTTAGACATTTGAGATTATATTTTTTACCACTTTTCTCAGCCATAGAAGTCTCTTCCTGAAAGAATTGACATTGTATCTATACCTGTGGTCAAAACCTGAAGTGCAAATATGTACTGCTGCCAGTGACACAACTTTCCCATGCTGTTCCCAGGAGCAGCTGTCCTCTGGGAAAGCAGCAAAGCAAGTCCAGTGTGTCTGATTTCAAGAACAGGAGGGATGCAGATTTTGAACGAGGCATACTTCGGCAGCTGAATGAGATGGACACTGTCTAGTGATCAAACTAAGGCACTGAAAGTGGGAAGATGGGCTAAGTCTCATCCCTGACAGAAAAGAGGAGAAAAGCAGTGGAAATTCTCACTGCTTCTATTCCCAAAACGAACCAGAGAAATGTTTATTGACCTCAGTGAAGGTAACTAGAGTGGGACAGTAGTGGCCTACATGGAAAGCAGCAAAGCCAAAGAGGATGTATGAACATTACTGAAGACCAGAACTCTCCAAAGAAATTTTCTTCACCCTTAATTTATCAGTATAAATTGGCATTTAGTGCCAATGGGAGCACCAAGGACACTCCTCTCCTTACTCATTTCCATGGCACTGGAGAAGTAACTCAGGTGTCAAAGTATTGCTTGGAAGAACTGCTTAAGAAAAGGGCAAAAAGAACCTTTTTCAGATTTCCCAGAAAAACAGTATCTTCACTTAAGTTAACTTAAATTCACGTAATAAATCTACTTCATCAGTCTTTATCAAGCATCTTGGTCTGGAGCTACGGATCTATAAATAGCTTTATAGTGCTGTCAGTTTGTTACACCTCATGTGGCAAAACTCTTTAAAAAACAGCAGTTAATTCTTCCTCCCTGGAAGATTTCTTTTTCAAGTGAAAAAGGCAGCCCATCCATGTGGCTGCAAATGAGGAGCTGAAATGTGTTTTCATTATTAAATGGCACCAGCTGAAAGATTTTCTGCCTTTTACTGTCTCTGGAGTCTCCCTGAGGTCACCTATCTCAGAGAGGACCTGCACACAAAGACAGCTTCTAAAAGATATTTCTCATCTGCCAAGCCCCTGTTCCACACAGCAGGGAGGGATGTTTGGAGCTCCTGGGCATTGGCTCCTGGCTGTACCAGGGTGAGGCAGGAGGGGGGCCACGCAGGCTGTGTGTGAGCAAAGGAGAGCCCCTGGCTGGGTCAGCCTTGCAGCTGCTGTCCCAGAGCCCTTTGGCCGCGCAGCTCCTGACAGTGAGCCAGGGCATGGTAGCTGCAAAAGGAGCCTGTTTGCCACGGGAACCAAAATCCCTGCCGTGCTGTGCAAACCCTCCCGTGCTTCAGATGGTGTGTTACACACAGAAAAATTTCCAAACCATGCTGTTTCTCAAAGCCTGTCTCATGGAGAGATGGCGCTCTCAAAATACTTGCACCACATCTTCCAGTGCCTCAGTCTGATGCACTGCGTGTTTCCAAAAACAGAAATACTGGGTCAAAGCGCCAGAGGGTAAGAAAAACCACAGTATTCCCCCTCTATTAATCTCACAGAGATGAGGAACTATCAAACCGTGTCTACACCTCAGGAAGATGTCAGCTGAATTTCAAACCCTGCCCTACAATGATTTGAATGAGAATGAAATACTGACAGTAAGCAGCAGATGCCTTTGTCTCTTCTCAGATTGTCTTCAGTGTGAATTTCAAACTCAAGTAAGCTGAAAATTCAATGAAACTTAAACATAACAAGCATTACCTAAGACTTGTGCCTCCTTATGTCTTTCATAAGCACTGTCACAAAAGACTTGCATGACAACCTAAAGCAGGAAAGAAAACAGTCGATGTAATCAGTCAGACTGTGCCTCCTCTGAATTTTGTTAACAGTCATGATTTCTGTGAAACAAGGAAAGACAGGATGCAATAACGCATGCAAAAGTAAGTCACAGATTTTCCTGTCACACGCAAGTCCTTCTTTTTGTGAACTTCATGGGACACTAACATGAAAAGTTTGGGGACACCAGAATTTTTTAAAGGATTTTTTTGGTTTTTAAATCTGACTTTTCTTCTTGGACTGAGCAAATCAAATACAATCATTGCCAGGAAAGCTTGCAGCCCAGCTGGACTGTACATTTGAATCTCACCAGTTTCCTTGCTCCTGTTTAAATGCTGAGGAGGAAATCCTGCTGCAGAAAAAGCATCTGCAATCCCCATTGCTCCTGGTTAGTGGTGCCTACACATCCTCAGGGCTTCTTTATCCTCTGTCTCTGAGATCAGACAAACAGCACATCAGAATTTTGGGTCTGCTGAGTCTGGAGCTTGGAGTGGTGACACCAGGACGGTTATGAGATTATTTCTGACATAATGACAGATAAATATGAAGTAAAAAGTTAAAAATAGCTTGTGCAATAGCTAAAGTAGAACTATTTCAAATGCATGAGATTCCTGCCATCCCAAGGAACATCTGGCACACTCTGCTATCCCTGTGCTCATATTCACAAAACACCAGGTGCAGCACTTGGATCATTGACATTTGAGCAGGGATACCTCAGTCTATCTGCTACAGGATCAGTGAAATCAGCTCTACAAAAAAACCCAAACCAAAAGCATTCATTTTACAGGATGTTTTTGGGACTCTTATAGAGGCAGCTGAATTATGGGAAATATTTCTATAACTTCTTGCATAAATAGATTTAATTGCCAGCAGTGGTGAAATCTCCATTGCTCTAGTGATGACTATTGATTGATCCTTCATATCTCAATCCACACAGCCCACATCAAGTTTAGTGGAAGCGTGATGCAGAGAACAGATTTTCAAGGGTTTGTTGAACTCTCTCTGTCACGATTTACATGAGTTAAATGTTAGTGCTGACTGCCATCCCTGAATACTCCTTAGCTCCTTAGATGATAATCATCTTCATCTGAGATTGCTACACACACACCCCTTTGGCATGTCCCTTACATAGACTCACAACTACAACTAAAATCAGTGCTCCAGCAAAGAGCAGCCCCTTGAATAGGAGCTAAACATAAATTCTCTGTCCTCCTTCATCACCTTGCAAGGTATGAACTGATATTCAGAGTCAGGCAAGCACACTGACAACATTTACATGGGATCTCATTCCCCATCAAGCCTGTGTCAGCTCCCCTGGCTGTTTTGATTACCAGTGACCAGAGGAAAGAAAAGGGCAGGGTGGGAGAGTTTCCATCAGTAGCAGGCACATAGCAGGAATACAGATTCTTACTTTCTCTCTCTTAGAAGAAAGAGGATTTGCTGGGCTGGATTTTCATCTCCTTACCCCTTGCATTCAGAGTGACAGTTATTTGATCCTGTGTGCCATGTCAATAATTCAGACAAACAAATGTACAAATGGGCGATATTTAGAGCAGGAACACTGGTCAGACTATTATGACCTACTGCATTTTCTTAGCAATAGTAATATCTATTTTAGCTTGGAGGAGTTGCTTGGGGTTTTTTTGTGTAGGCATCGGATTGAAAGTCCCTAGAAAGAGCTCTTGTTCAAGTGTCCATACACCAGATGATTCAGTGTCTGCACAAATGTGGAAAGGCCTTGTTACACTCATTAGAGGCCAATTCCTGCTTCCACCTCTGCTGGGCTTGTCAACAACACACCTCAGTCTGCCAAGTCACAGACAAACATGGCAGCTATAGGGTAACAATAGAAAAAAACTTACAAAATTAATACAATAATTTTCCATTACCTACTGAATTTTATGCAACCCCAAATACCTCCAGGAAGGGGCACTTGGTCCATACGTATCTCAGAGCATTAGGTAGCTAATGTCAGCTCCAGTTCTACCTGTTACACTGCAGCTGTGCCCATTAACTACCATCCATGAATGCCATGAATCCTATTATTTAGACACTTATCTGCCAGGAGCATGAAGAGAACTCACTTCTCCAGAACAGCACAAGACAATAATCACTGCTGGAAGCAAATGTAGGAGGGAAAGATGTTATGGACCATTGGCTGTCTCCTGAGCCATCCCTACAAAGATTTCTTTGTAGGAGGAACAATGGAGGAAACACAGATAAAAACAGCCAGGGACAGCACTTGTCAGATTAAGAGGATGCAGATAAGCACCAGGGCTTTTTCCTTTTACAGGGTGAGTGCAGACTGGTGAAGTTTTGAAAATTTCTGCTGGAAAGGACAGAACTATTTATCTATATTAAAGGGGAGGGCAATGATGGTGGGAAGGGAAAGGGTGGCTAAAAATACAGCAGTAATTCCGTTTTTCAGTCAGAAGGGAAAAAAGTGAAAATGTCTGTTCCTATTTTACTCAGCAAATCAAAGCCTTTGTGATTTGTAATCAGAATGATAGAAATCTGCCCAATTCCTCACTCACTGCAAGCCTACACCTGATCTGTCAGCAGCAGGGGTGAAAATGATAGATCTGTGACTTTGTTGGCATAATAAATGCTTGTGTACATAAAAGAGGATCATGCTTAGCATTGGCTACCAGTTATATGGGCTATCAAATCATGCCACCTTGTACATGACTATAAACACAGATGTTCTGTTATTTTCTGTCTCCTGCTTGCAACCTCTGACTGTCTGCAAGGGGTTGTGAGTCTTGGTGAGAGGAAGGGAGGGAGGGAGACCAGCACAGACACAACTTTACCGTTTGATATTCTTGGTGCTTTTCATTCCTTTTTTTCTGTAAAGGCTTTCAAGAGCTATGCATTTCCTTTCTGTGTCTCTGCCGCAAGTGCACAACCAGCCTTAAAAAGAGAGGAATTTGATTTTCTTTGAGCAACAAAATATTTGCAGTCCTAAAGAACAGCCTATATTCTTGTCTGAACCTTCAGCAACCTCCCTTCCTTCCCACTACTTTCCTCCTCTTCGCTTCCATGCCTTCCCTTTTCTGACCCTCCACCTCTTCTGTCTTGGTCTGGAAAAAAAGGACTAGACTCCCTTTAAAGGCCATTCTCAGTCAGAGGAACATGCATATCATCAAGGCTCACTGCTGTTCATATTTCCACAAAAACTTCTAAATGCAATAAAAGCAATAAAAAAAGACACATATTTCCTGTTGATATTTAAAAGATGAAAGCAGAAAACAGCTCAAAAGTAACTCCCCGGTTCCCCTCCCAGATGAGTGTTTTTAAACAGCCCGAAGTATAACAGCAGTAATCATAGAGAGCTGCCATTGTTTCAAACCTTTTATTTCCCTCACTCTTCTTTTATTCTTTTCCTTTGTGTTTTGGCAGCTGTGAATAATTCTGCACTCTGGAATTGTTCTGCAGGCTATTAATGTCTGTGACCTTTTGCATCAACAACAGCTCTACTTTCCAGTCATTTCTGGAAGTAGTACCTAATATGAATTTAACATGACTGAGGCAACCACCTACACACACACACACACACAGAGGCCTTTCTGAGACATGCACAAGTGCACTTCATTCCATCCATGTACAAAACAAAAAAAAACAAAAAAACCCCTTCATCAGAGAGGGATCTGCCTTGTAAATAGCTTGTGTTTCATGGCAACAGGCAGCAACCACCTCTATTGCAACCTCCCCAAGTCCTCCTGGGGAAATAAAAGGACTGATATTAGAGTGGGATGATTTCATTATATAAAGAAAATAAGATCTCATTAAGTCTGAGCCATTATGGGGCTCTTTGAGTTAGCTGTGCTGCTGCTTTTACTTTTTAAGAGTGTGTAAAGAACCCATATGTGATCAAAGAGATATCAAGAGCATTCTCCAAATCTATCATTACATGCATGCATACATCAAGAGGGCCTCTCATTCTTTTAATTCATTTCATCAAAGAGGTCAATAACTGGAGTCTAGTTCTCAGCAGCACAGCACTGCTGCAAGAGTCTCCCGTGATGAAAACAAATAGCAGGTGTCCTCTTGCAAAATAAAGTAAGTGGTAAACAGATACACAGGATGAAATGGCTCAAAACACAGATGCTTTTAGAAACAGTTTAAAATTCCATGCCTTTGTTCACTTAGGAGTCAAAGATTGATCAAAAGCTTTTGCAGAAAGCTGGTTTTGTTTGGGTTTTTTTGGGTTTTTTAAACAGGTTAAATGAATTATCTCAACAGGTCAAGAATTACCCAGCTTAACTCCTGACTGTGATTTATGCTTTTTAGAAATCAAAGCTAAGATCTCAGGTGTTGCTTCTCCAGTAAAATGATGAGTGAGGTGTTAAAACAGGCTGTAGAAATGTGCTGGACTCCAGCAATGCCTGAACCCAGACATGACTGTTGCAGAACAGTAAGTGCCTGTGTGAGCTTTCCTTGGAAAATAACAGCTCTAGGAACTCCAGCTATGTCCCTTGCCAGCTGCCATCAGACATTAACTCCTCTGACAAAATTTTTGGTGTCTCTGTTTCTCTTAGTTCAGGCTTTTCATTTTTTTCCCAGTCACACAGACCAATGAGCAGGGCCTTCTGGAAAACTTCCCCTGAAATCCATTTGTCAGGGAAAAATGAGTTCCTGACAAAACAAAACATTTCAAGAAATCTGTCTTTCTCGTGGTATGTATTACATGATCCTAAAAATCTGTTCAATTAAATTCTTTTTAGATGAAGCTCTTCACATTCTCTGTTGAGGAGCTGACAATTTGTAAGGCAAATTAAGATAAAAAATGTTGTGGCCTGGTTTGTGTTTACATTCTTCTTGGAAAAATCCCTCATCACACAGCCCTGTAACAAACTGGCTGGCTGATCAGGGAACCATAGTACCAGGGAAAGCAGACATGATATCCTCCAGGAAAAAAAACCCAAACCTAAATTGTTCCTTCCTGTAATAAAATCTTTTTCAGCTGGGAATAAGGGGCAGGGGGAACATTATAAATGTAGGGGAACATTTCAGGATTCCTGAGAAATTCCAAGCTCCTGGGAATGAGTGATCCTCTCAGAAACCCATCTTCCAAAGTGGAAGATGACTGTTATTTCTCACTCTGTCTGTATAATACATAGCAAAATGTTGAACCTTTATCTGGAAATCATTATAATAAAAATTACGACAAATATTACCAAGAACTGTTGTTTTTAAATGATTCCTTCCAATCACCCACTGCAGAGAACACCTCTCTGTGGAGTCAGTGTTTTGAGATGAGCTCAGTTAAGGAGCTGCTGCTCACTAAGAGCTGCCCAAGAGTCCCATTCCAACTCCCAGGAACGAACACCGCAGTTATTCAAATCACCACCACAAACATTTGCTCCTCTGTCATGTCGTACCTGACAAGGAAAGGCCAGGATACCTCTGGAGCTGGTACCTTGCAAATATCAATCCATCCATGTGGCTCGGTGTGCACTGGTTTGGCAGAGCAACGTGGGGATATCAGCACATCTGCTGTCTGGATTACACTTGGCTTAGAAAGAGAAGCACAACTCTCTGTTGATGTATTCCTGAGAAATAACACACAGAGAAAAATTTTAAAAAAAAAACCCTTAAAAAATGTAAATGTGTTTTTCTGTATCCAACATGTTCTTGTCTCTTGTCTAAAAGGCCCATCTGGTCTAAAAGCATGCAGCACCTGTTTAAATTTTTATGTATTTATGCTTGAAGTGCTAAATATTCCTTGTTGTAAAAATAAGTCATTGGTAATAGAGGAATTTTTTTTCCTAATACACTTGCATTTTAATGTACCCCTGACTTTAATGTACACACATTTGCTGGATTCTTCAATGACACGGTTTTCACACAAAGATGGGCATGCTGGACAGAGGAGAGAACTCAAAAAGTTCAGAAAAGGGTCAAAGGACTACCCCAGACAAGGGCTGTATCTCTTGGGTTCTTTTCAGTGCTGTACTTTAGACTGCCAGAGAAGTACAGCAGAACATTGGTCTCTAAGACCTGACTTCTACACTTCAGAATAAAAGAATGGGAAGGAATGAACACACGGTGTCACTGGCATAACATCCTGGGCTACAGAGACAAACTCCATCCACACCCTAAAGTCTGCTATTTTAGGAGGTCACCAGTGCAAACCTGCCCATTCCGTAGCTGGCTGAAAAAATTGCTTATGATTCAATAATATGATTTCAAAATTCAGCATGAAATGCTACTGTGATGCATGTGATTTGTGTTTTAAGCTCTCAAAGCATTAGAATAAAACACACTTGGCGTTTTAATGATTATGCAATTGCAATGATGGCATTAGAAATGAAACATAAAGTCTGAAGTCTGACAGGGCACATGAAGATACTGCCCATAGCTGGGAACAGGTTCAGGCTTCTGCTTTAATTTCTACAGATCAGGAGATCCTAATCCTGTACAGAATTTTGCTGTAAGTTAATGTGGTCAGCCAGATTCCCACAGTCAGAAACACACCTGAGTGCTCTGAGGAAGGGATGAGATGATCCTTCCCACGTGGACTTACAGGTCTTCTGCTGTTTTCCAGAGGAAGAATCAACTAGTTATTGCTCTGCTCTATTTCTAGCAGAAAAGGTTTTCCATTTACTCCTCAGATAATCCTGTGCAAAGTCAAGTCTGTCAAGGGTAGATGAGAGACCCAGAAGAAAGCTGGAAGAAAAAGGGTAAAAATCATCCTTAGCATCCTGCTCAACTGAGCTATTCCAATGTTGCAGTAGCATTTAAATAAATCAACTTAATCACTGTTCTTATTATCTTTGCAATTAATAATTGGATTTCTAAAGCAGCATCACTTTGTTACTCAGTATTTTTGTGACTCTTCACCTTCCTCGTTTACTCATCTGTTGTAAATTAAACACAGCTTGGGGAGCTGCCTGATCTTAAGCATTCTTTGTTATGCAGTCTTCATCACTTCAAGTTTTGAGAAGTACATGTTAAAATCCAATTAGAATGACAAATGAATCATGAGAAAATCTAATGGCATAAAACAAATTTGAAAGCTTAAACAATTTCCAATTTACACTTATATTGTATATAGCTAATGTAGCTCACCTTGCCGAAGTGCACCATTAGCATTTAAACTTCAGAACACCACATCCAGAGAAAGGATTTTGATAACTGCACACTACTGGAAGGAAAATGAAAGCTAAGAAAAGTGTGACAGTTCTGGATGAGATGTGATTGCAATCACCTTAATCCAGACTGAGGGATTAAGAAGGTCGTCCCTGTATGGCTGGAGCTGTTCCCTCACTGGTAAGGTGTGTGCAAACCAAAATTATCCCAGGTTCTTCCCTAAACCCATTACAGACAAGCAAATGGCATCATTATCCCTCTTCACCTGTTCAACACTGAGCAGATTTTCCAGACTCAGCAGGACAAGCTAGGGAATCGTTTGGGGTGCAGGTCCCAGATCAGAAAAGGGAGAGAAGTTGGTTTGCTACACCAAAAGTCAAAAGTCTTTTCACTTCAAGAGATATTTGAGTAGAGGAACTAAGGTATAGGAGAGAGTTAAGTGGAAAGATGAGAACAAAGGAAGCAGAGAAAATGGTAATGATTGTATTAAAAAGAGAGATAAGCAAAGGACAATTATGACAATTTTTAAACTTTTGGGACACCTGAAACCACCTGTCAAAGTAAATTTGCTCAGGGGTCAGTAGCCATGGACAAATCTGGAGTTTAGATACAGGCTCTTAACTTTGATGGAAAGAAGAAAAATAAGGCTGTGTCTTTTAATGTTTGTGTTCACCCACTTTCAAAAGGTTCTCTTGCTGGTAGAAACCTGCAAACATGCACAGAATTCTTTTCTTTTCCAAAAGGGAAAGAACAGACAGGTATCGAGAAATCCAACAGGAAGAAATTATCTCAGAAAAAAAAAAAAAAGAGAGAGAGAGAGGTATTTATTTACATGTTCCCTTGGCATAGCAATATTGCACAAATACCCTGCAGGACAGTGTTCAAGCTTCTGGGAACACATTAAACCTTGACTCTCCAAACTTTGCAAGTAATTGCTTAAAGGCAATATCCCTAGCAGTCAATTGAGGCTGAACATCTGGAAGGAGGATGATGATGATTCCTAGGTGGAGCCTGAAGCCAGGGCTGCAGGATGTTGGAGAAATGGCAGATGACATTTTCATGTTCTGCTTTTGTAACTCTCATTCCTGCCCTCGGAGGGGCTGCATTGTTAGCAGACCGTAAAGGTTGTGTCTGAACGGATTTTGAACGAGGACTTCCAGATCAATACTGGACCATCAGAACTCCAATTGGTTCTGTGCATTTTCTAGAGCAAATAAACAAAAAAACCAAACAGACTAAAAAAGCAAGAGAAATCACACGGACATTTTTAACACAGAATTTAAATCTAACCTGGCATGTAGAAAACATACAATAAACTTGCACTATGCTTTTCCATTCTGTGACTTACTCAAACTGTAAACTACTTTTGGTAAAGATCTCATGGCCACAGTTCCATGACTGTCAGTCTTAGCACAGAGAAATATTTCGCCTCCGTTGTGCAACTGAGCTGTCTTTGAAGAGTTTTGTGCAGGCTCAGAGTTTGGCCAGGAACCTGATGTGTTAGTCAAATGTTTGTGCCCACATAACTCTGCATCGTTATAAATGGGAATATTGTGCTGTAGAAATAGCAGAGCTGTACAAAGAAAGCTCCTGCTCAAACCTTGACTGCTAAATGAACAATCAAACCCAACTGCCCTTCTGTTCCTAATGGAAACTGCAGGGAAAACTTTGAAATTACTGAAGATTTGCTCCAGCTTCTGCTACTGCACTCATCTCTGTGCTAAAACCCTCTAAGGTTTGTATGATCCTCTTGCCATAACAACAATGCAAATACCTAACTCATCCCCTATCCACAGTATGTATTTGAGTCCATATCCCATCTGTCCTGATCGCTCTGTTGTCACACAGGCTCATTTCTTCCTAGTCAAGACAAATGAGGATGATGAAAAATATGATAAAACACACAATACCAAGCAAATATGATTTTGGGGGTTGCTTATTTTTGTGGTTTTCCTGCATTTTCTTTCCATTTTTGTCAGCAATTATGTATAACCTGTGTGGAGATGAGCAGGAAAACTCTTACAATTTTTTTTTTTTTAATTGCTGCTTTCACAATCAGTTTCTACCACCTTTTTCCTCCCTCTGCTCTTGTGTTTGGCTGTGTCACAACTTTTGCAGAGAACTGAGAACAACTAACCAGCCAGTAAAATGGTGACTGCCATACCCTGGGAAGCCTGCAGCCTTGCCAACAATTACATGAACAACAATTAGAAGATTCTCAAAGCCACATGAAAAACAGTGTATATCGCAAACCTGCCTTGTCTATTCCCTATTAAAAGCATTTCTGCATTTTTGTACCTTGCTCCACTGAAGTCTGTCATTTGTATAACAAACACAAGTCAAAATCTCATAAATACAACTTACTAACGTTCAGATCCAAGAATTCAGATAATCTGAGATGATCAAAAAGATTTTGTCATCAACCTTTATAAAAAGATGAGATTGGAACAACCAATTTATTCAAATTTGGCATCATATGCCATTGCTGTAGTTCACTGTATGTGAATTCCTGGAAATATGACTCTACCCAAGCCTGCATGCAAGAGAATTTTTGTGTAAATGTGTATATTTAGGGTTGTTATGGCTCCTTTTGCATCTCTTTGTGGATAATGTCTGGATATGGCTGAACCTGAGGAGATAAATGATACCCCGTGAGTATTAAAGCCAAGTATGTGGGAGAAGCAGACAGACATGTGCCTATGAGGATCATTCCTTACATATTTCTGTTCCCAGAGATAAGTTTGGCTTGTTTTGCACACAGATAATGAGACAGTGCTTCCAGCACCAGAGAGGACTCCTGCAGCTCTGATCCTCTGCTGCAGTGTCCTCACGAGTCACATGTATTCTGAGCTGCCTTAGAACAGATGTTTCTCATGTTTACTGAGCTTTCTGTTCCTGCCCTGCCCTCTGTAGCCTTCAAAACATTACCTTCGGTTCCAGTTGCACAAATCAGGTGATGTCTGAGGAGCAATTTTTCTCCTGCCGGTTTGCCTCCCTTGTGGTATGGAACAGCTGGGGCATCTGATGGCCATCCAAGAGGTTGGCATGAGCAAGGGGAAAGAAGGGAGGGCTGCCACGCTTTTGGTCTCAAATGAGCACTTGAAATAGTTCACTGCACAAGCAGAAAACCAGAATTTTGCATACAAGTTGTCCAAAGTAGGATCTGGAACTTCAACAGGGTTGATTCCACAGAGAATCATAGGTTTTGCTTTTACCTGCTATGTTTTGTGTTTCTGACAGGGATAGCTGTATCATATGGATTGGGAAGCTTTCAATCTGTGCTTACTTCCTAGTCAACATCTGATTAAACTACTGGGAAAGTCAGAGGGAAAGGATTAATAAAGCTACTTAGTACTGTCGGCTTTCATAGTAAGATAAAGGGAATTTCAAGGACCAATGAAATAAAAGAAATGGAAGAAACATTACACACAAATAGCAAAAGTAGTTGACTACATATTCACTCAAGTACTGAAGGTATTTTAGAAGTGAATTTTGAATTATTGCTTGGCAAATTTAAGTGTCTGATTGACTGATGTTTACTTGACTCTGAAAAGTCTCAAGGCATTTGTTTAAGTTACTCAGAAGATAAAGCCTTTCCAAGCCCATTAAATAGCACAGAGCAGATCAGCATTTCCCTCAGTCTAATTCAGAGTTTCTGGTCATTGGTCAGCTACAAAGCCCAGGTCTCCGCAGGAGGAAATACCCTAAATAATGTTCTCATGTGTGACCCTACTGCTGACACAATGGTACCTTTCAAAGGGAACTCCCACACTGCTGCCTCCAAGCACTCTCCTCTTGTACTGAATTTGATCCTGCTGCCTGTGGCCTTGTTTTCAGAGTTGTAAGCCATTATCCAAAGGAGTGTTATATACACCAAGTGAGTTTTACATATCTGCAGCAACACTGTCCATGTTTTCAAAAGTTTTTCCCTCCCCACCCCCCAGTATGAAAAGCTGAATGAATTCACAGCTTCCAAATGAGCCTGAAGGACTTTGCAGTGCATTTTAGACTGAATTTTCCCAGCAGAAAATTTGGCCTTTTATCTTCAGTGTTGGTTTGAGTTTGCCTTTTGTTTTTTCCTTTTTTTCCATGAGACTTCTTTCTACATTATCTTTATGTGAGTCGTTATGAGATTAGTGACATTTTCTGGGGTTTTTGAGAAAATCCCTAGAAAGTTTAACTGTTCTTATAACTCCTGAATGAGATAAAGAACAGCCTGCCTATTATCTTGGTATTGTCTATTCCCTGGCATGACCTTATCTCATACTGCTACAAGAAATCATTTATTGGCATTATTTCCAAGTCTGCTCCGTTTTGAGACCCAAACAGAAGATCTGTTACCTTCAAGTATCCAGTAAATGTGCATAGGTAGTAAGAAATATTCTATATTTTGAGATAAGCTGCTTGGTGAAACTCTTCAATAAACTAAGGTTTCACAGGTAGGTTTTTGATGTGACAGACAGGAGAGGGTTGGCTTTCTGATCTGCTCAGTTGGTACCTCAGAGCCTGAGTGGATGTGCTCCTCTGGGTGTTTCTGAAGATGCCCAGAGCTACTCAGCTTACTGGTGCCTCACAGCTGGTGATAAAACCACACATCAGCTTTTCCCTAACCCAATGTCAGGCAGTAGGGGCCTGGCCAAATATCAACTCTGCCTGCCTATCTGTTTATCTGTCTAGTGTTAACTTTTCCTACTCTAAACCTCTCGCTATTAACAGCCATGGTTTGGGCAGCGTAACAGGCTCCCCAGGGAAGGGATCATAGCCCCAAGCCTGACAGAGTTCAAGAGTTTGGATAATGCTCTCAGGCACATGGTGGGACTCTTGGGCATGGTGCTGTGCAGAGCCAGGAGCTGGACTTTGTCCTTGTGGGTCCCTTGCGGCTCAGGATATTCTGTGATTCTGTGGACAGGCTGGTAGCTCTGAGGGGGAGGTGCCCATTGCCATCGCAGGCAAGCTCACCTGCCCCTTGTGCAACACATCTCATCACAGCCTTATTTACCTTTCTTCCCTTTCTGACACACAGGATTGCACAATTGCTTTGCCTGGAAGACAAAACAAGGCTTGATTCCAAGGAACAGACCCAATTTATTTCCTAGTCAGAAGCCTTTGCAGTCCGATCAACAAGTTTGTGATGACACAGACCTGCTGATTCTCTAATGCAGGCGGCTCAACACCTCTGAATTTCATTTCAGAAAGCAGAGTGCATTTGGATGGGTGGGGTGATGTGCTCTTTAATTTCCCACCTGTAGATAAAAGGCCCTCTCCCTGGTGTCCCTCTCCCATGCAGAGCAGTGCTGCTGTCCCAGCACAGCACGGAAATTACAGGGCTCAGCAGGGTGGCAACAGGGGAAGGGAGGAGGGTCTGGTAGAATGCTGACCCAGCCACACAGGACACCTTCTGACAAGGTATCTAAATCACAGCAATTTGTGAGAGCAGCAGAGCCCAGATGAATGGCAGGTGTGAGATTTATAGGAACTCCTTGTAATTCTGCAGCCACAAACCCTTTGGAGAGCGGAGCTGTGAAGGGGGTAGAGACAATGCAATGAAGGAAAGAAGAAAATCTGTAGAAAGAACAGACATGTCCCTTGTAGGAACAGTAGAGCAGGGGAGAAAAGAGAGTATTCTTTCTTTCACATGGATTTATTCTTAATTTTAAATATATTTCCCTCCAGAAGTTCTTCTCCACAGTTTCTTTAAATTTCAGCTAGGGAAGTGCTCTTTCCACTGGTAGTTTTTCAGGCAAACGAAATCAAGCTGCAGCTTAGATAAGCCCCAGGCTGTGTCTCCACCAATATTCTACTGTCAAAGTAACCAAACTATTCTTGAGAGGAGTTTTCTTTTTGCAGCAAACTCTTTCCTTCGTCTCCTCTGAAGAACTCCCCATCAGGGATGGAAAACATCTTTTCCCTGCTCACATGACCCTTGCACAATGGAAAAGAGGCACAAGAGCAGTGAAATCTGTTTGTGCCTGTTTTGTAGCCTCAATAAGCTGGCAACCTCTAGCTGTTTTCAGGATGGAACAACCTACTTTTCTCAACTTCTTGTCGTGAATTTTGTTTGGAAACATTCCCAAAAGAATCTAGGCAATACAAGACTAAATGTGCCATCTTCACAAGTTCCCTATTTGACCTATGGCAGTCTGACAGGTGAGAGAGGACCCCAATACCACTGCTGAGAGTCACTGGAATAAAAAGGATCCTCACGTGGAGAGAAAGGTCACACACATATTTCTGACTTCAGGGCTGGGGCCATGTTTTGTAAAAAATCTTTCCAAATATGCTGCAAGATAATCAGAAATGGCAGGTAAAGAAATGTGCAAATGAAAAAGGGATTACCTCCAGTGAAGAACACATCGCTTTGTGTCTTGCCAGTCCTCCCATGGATCTTTTATCTGGTGCTCAGGACTATACTGTCTGTATCACTTCCAGAATAATCAGAGGCACTAACACAGGCAGGGCAAAACATCTTCCATGAATTCTAGGCTAGAAAACAAAAGGAAAAATGTGACTTGGAGTTTATAGCTCAAATATAAAAGCAGTTAAAACTAAAACAACTCTTAAAAGGAGAAGAAACTGCACAGGTTCTTGGGGCCATCAGCCAGAGCAACTTTTGCACTCACCCAGAGTGGCCAGAGAAGTGAACTGCATTTCACCTCAAGCTGCATATAATATCCACTGCTTCTGAAAGAGAATAGTTTTGTTGCCTCTCAGGTGAGGCAGGTTTAACCATGAAATGATGACAGAGCTCTCCTGGAGAGGAGAGAAACTGCTGGATCAGGCTGCTGTTCCTTGCTAAAAGGAGAGACAAGGAGCTCATTTGACTTGCACAATTGCTTTTGTTCTTACTTTCCAGGACCTCCTATTTATAGAGGAAATGTGGACTCTCTTCTGTCCTCTATATAACCTAAAAAGTTTCCAGCACTTCAACTCCACAGTTCATAGTTTGTGTGTATAAGAAAAGGTAGTGCAGATGGAAGAATGAAATAGCCTTTCCCTCCAATACCTTGTGAGGTTATTCAAATAAGATCACAGGAACAGCAAGAAATATCTTGAAAAATAGGTATGCCATTAAAAGAACCCCTAGGTTTCATTATGCAGCTTACATCTGAGTGAGAACCACTTCCTTTTGATAACTTCCCTGGTATTTGAAAAAAACAACTGTATTATCCTGCAAAAAATAATATGAAATACAGTACATTTTGTCCAGTAAACATGCAGAACAAAAGCATCATTGCAACAGCACCACTGTTTCCCAAGCCTGAAGCACAGCTGAAGGTTCTTTATCATTCTATCTGTAGTGCTTACAGCTGTGAGAAGCATAACCTGATGAATAAGGATATGATAAAGTTACAGAAACCTGCTGATAGCAGAACAGCTCCTCTGACATCTAATTTATTCCATGTGGTTCAATCATTATTCCTTATTTCTCTGCTGCAAGATTTCACAGAATATTCTGAGTTGGAAGGGACCCACAAGGATCATCAAGTTCAACTCTAAAGTGAATGTCCTCTGCAGGGATCAAACTTATGGGCTTGGTGTTACCAGCACCATGCTCTGACCAGCTGAGCTCATCTCAGGGTTTTATTAAATATTGTACTGCAGTTTGCAATTAAAATAAGTAAATTATTAAAAGTTGACAATTTCACTTGGCACAACCAAAAAAAAAAAAATTCCAGTTTTGGGAAAATATTCTGGGAGCCTCTTTATTTCAACACATAGTTCACAATTTCACTTTTACCTTCTGAAATTCAGTTCTCGTAAGCACCATCTCTGTATTTCCTGCTGCATCATAATCTGCTCCCTCCATGCACAGATGACCAACCATACCTGGTGCTCAGACAAGTCCCTAAGTTACATTTCTCTGTAAGGGAATGCTCAGATTTTCTCAGTGTCTCTGAACAGTGTAAGGAAAGATTCCACCCTCCCCGGGCAGTTGGTAAAATGGCACACACGAAAGTTAATCTGGGTGGAAAATACATTTTTCATCTTGCACAAAAATTTTGACAAGTCCAATTCAGAAACATGGTGAAACATGAGTATCAAAGCATGGGTTTGTACCCAATATACAAAGATAAGGAAATACATTTCTGTGTCCAAAGCATTCTGGACTCTTTTTGTTTGTTACTTTCCCACATTTGAAAAGCTTCGTGGGCAGGGTGACATAGATACCTGGGTTCCTATCCATGAGCAGGACAAAAGTCAAACCTGGATCAAGGAGAAACAATTTATTTCTCTCTGTTTACGGACAGAAAGCTCTGAGAACATTTCTTTCTACTTCTGAATGAATGAATAAAATCCCTGATGCACTTGTTCTGGTGAAGCGAGGTAAGTAAGGGGGAATAAGAGATGTGAAGAATTATATTGGCTCTGCAATGTAACATATATGCACAGGAATCAAGACTGTTAGTTTGCCTTTATAGCACCCTTATATCTGTTTCATGATATTTTGGCGTTAAATATCACTTCTTTATCATTATGACAGTTCATGCCAGCCAGTGATTGATTGATTTGATGCTGAAAGCTACACACACAAGAAATACTCTTCACAGTGAAAGGGCCATTACAGCATGTTTTCTAAATTATAACTGGTGAGAAACTCTTCCCAGACATGGAATACTGTTCCTATAGGGTTGAAAATATTCAGCAAGTTGCCATTTCTCTTTCTGCCACCTACATTAAAAAAAAAAAAAAAAAAAAAAAGGATGTATTCTACCCAAAAATTACCACTGTGCAGGCGATCCATTGTCACTTCAGCAGCATTCGCAGAGAAAATGAGTGGTGTCCTTTAATGAGTAACATGGTTGCTTCTTGGAGCTCCAGATTACTTCTTGGAGGCGTTTCAAGAAGACAGAGACTGGAGACTGATCTTTCAGTTAAAAGAACAGGACTACTGAAAGTGGACATGGCTACAAGGGTGATAGGAGTGATAAAATACCCCTGAGCTGCTGGAGAACACCTGTGGAATGGGTGTACACGATTCACTGCTCAAAGCAGAAATATGGGCATGGGACAGATATTCAGGTAAGTCACAGAATTCCAGACTGAAGTCCACAGGTCTTTCTTCCCTTCAAACCTAAACTGCTTTGTTGCTGAGAGATCTGCAAGTCTCTGCTGGGTTTAGTTACACTGCAGAAGACTCACAGACCTGACAGGTTTTGAGATCGAGCACTGAACAGGTTAGACCATCCTCCACGTAAGTCATCCTTGCACTACCAGATGCTGCAAGGTTGTGCCAAAGGCTTTTCCACCTTCTAAGACATCTAAATTTGTTTGTAGGGAGGTGAATCTTGTTGATAGGCAAAGGCTGTGACTGGAAAACACCTGGAAATTTAACTTCCTAAGCTGTGATCCTTCTAAGGACCACAAACCCCAGAGAGAAAATCATGTTGAAAACTTTGTTCATCAGGGGCCTGAATCAGGAACACTTCTGTGAATCAAGGACTGATGGCCTCAAACCCTGATGAAGTCTTAAAGGTGAGCTCCTTGTCACACTAACACTTGCTGACACTGGTGCAACAGAACATTATTCATATAAATTATGTCTATATTGTGTCTACATATATATCCAGGTGCTTTTTGTGTATTGATGGAAAACCCAATGACAGCTGGAGAGTTCCAAGACCTATTTTTTTTTTATTTTGCAGGCAGTACCTATTTTTCTAAGCCCTGGCACCATTTTTAATAGACCTCATGACTTTCCTTCTGGATAATTTCCCAAGCTGATGTCTCATAAGACCTTTCATTCAATGTCAGCTCTAAGCAGGCTCCGCTTGGGGATCACAAGAAGCCATACGGCCTGGGTTACAGGATCTTGGAGAGGTCCTGCAAGAGGTATGAGAGCACCTGCTCTTTTAATCAGGGCCACAGTCAGCAGTAACCAAAGAGGCAAAACTAGGAAAAAAGAAAGTAAGTGTGAAGCTGGAGAGCAAGCTACAAAAATCAAACCAAAGCTTCAAAGACACAGCTGGTAAAAAGAAGGAATAAATTTATTTTGGGGATCTATTCTGTTGTGACGCTGTACGAAGCACTATTATTTTCTTCTCTTGGTGTCTCACAATACCCGGACTTCAGTGCTTTTAATTTTAATTTAGCAGTATGAGTAGGTCCTGAGGATATGTTTCATTGATTGCCTGGTACAGTCCCAGGGGCAAAGACCCTGTCACTCCCTCATTGACATTCACAATATGGGTTTCTCTTCATGGTAGTTCCCTTTTGCAGAAGGGGAATTGAGCTACTCTGACTTATCCCCAGGACACACAATAGTGGATGGAAAAAACACCCAGGCTTTGTAAAAGTTCTTAATACAATTACTTTTTGCTGGAGGCAATGTAAGAATCGATAAAATGTGAGGATCTGGTGTGAAACCTCTAATTTCTTGGCCTGTATCAGTCCTTGAATTTTCAGTTCACTATGGAGGTGGAAAGAATTGGGAGAAGTTATGTGAAAACCACAGTGGGGAAAAAAAACCCACAATTTGGCACAGAAGTGCCAAGCCTCTGAGAGAAACAAAATTTGTAAACCAGGCTAGTTGGGAGCCACATATTCCAATCAACTATAACCAAATACAGGGGCCCAGCATTCACAATTAACTTCCAGCATTAATCAAATATTTAAAGCCTTGCTTCATACTTTTTCGAAGACTAAAATGCTGTTTCCATGGGTAGGGAAAAACACTAGTTTTGCTATGAAAAGAACAAAGTTTTTCTACTTTCCTTAAGATGAAAACATTCAATTGAAAAAACAAAAAAAAAAAGCAGAACTGGCAAGCATGTATTTTCCCCATGCATCAACTCTGCAAAATTTTTCAATTTTGCAGTTATAGAACTTAGGGCTTGGAAATAGGAAATGGGTCCAGTGCTCGATAGACACTGCTTGAGATATTCTTTGCCTTCAGATCTGCTGCTGCTATAGGACTCCAATAAACTTGTTGCAAATGGCCCTAAAATTTGAAACAGAAAGAATTTTTTAACCATAAATTCTTAGCCTTTTCCGTGCAAGAAAAAATTACAAAAGAGCAAAGCTCTCCTTTTGCCACAGAGCCGCACAAGATGCCTGAGAGGGGGAAACAAAAGTGAGATCAAGACCCTCCAAACTCCAAGAAAGCCTCTCCACATCCACCTAAAGTGCTGTGTATGGTCACGTGATGAACATGAACATTATAAGTGCTAAATCTATCAATCAAACTTATGTCGCTGTTTACCAATGGCTTGGTCCTCCCTTCCCAGAAATACAACATTCCATGTTTAACCTGGGAAGTGTTCAGACCGTAACAGCAATTCCCTTCTCATCACCGCAGAGAAAAAAATCTAATCAGCACTCTTAGGCTGCTGAGCTTCTTGCCCTCAACTTCTTGGTCAAAGCTCCAAAGAAAGAAAACCTTAACTAATTGTTTCTACTTAGTGCGGCTGGATATTTTCATTCTTGGTTCCTTCACAAGGGTGAATAATACAAGCTGTGTACTCACAGAGCAAGCAGGGAAGGAGGTTCTTTTACTCAGTTTCTTTTTTTTCCTCCTGAATTAGGCAAGCACATCTTTTTCTAGCTTTAGCTGAGACCCAATGTCAGCCCCACTCTCTTTGCAATGACCTCAGCACTTCCTTCGGTTGTTTTGCTGGCATTATCAGTTCACGAGGAAAAGACTTATTTTTAAATACTGAGGGGCTGTAATTTCCCCTGAACTTGATGATTACAGGGCTCCAGCCTGAATATATACATATTTCTGCTGAATTCTACCTAACAAAATTTGATTAAATATTAATTGAGATTTAATACCAAACTGAACTGCACTAACTTATTAATTATTTTTGTAAGACAATTTTGGGCTGGGTCTTTGACATCTGACCAAAAAGACTCTTTAAATCATGGTTTTTTGTTTGTAGTACTCTTGTAACAGAAAATCTGTAAATGTAATGTACAAATAAGAATGGCATGTCTACAGTTATTATTGAAAACTTAGAATAAAAAAGAAATCAGAATTCTAAGGTGCATCTCAGCAGCTCCATAATCACATTTGGGCATGATAATAAAGGTTGATACATTCTTTGACACTCGATGCTACTCCCCAGTGACAGAAAGCAGAAAATTCATGACATTTTGCTAATTAACTTGAGCACTTCACTTCATAATATGAGTAAGTGAAACGTTAAGCATGGTATTAACATTCTCTGAGAATTTAATAGATGAAAATGACTGGAAGTGTTTCTGAGCATACTTTAAAGGCAAAGGCTAGTTTGTCATAGCCCAGATACTGAGACTGTATTGCACAACAGACCTGGTGCGTTTCATACCAATACCACGGTCCAGAAATCCCCGGTGAGGGTAAAAGCTGTGACTTGCAGCACCACTGTGACCCCCTTCGAGAAATGACTCTGTACTCAGGCAAATGGTAAGGGATTTTATGACTGAAAGAACAGATTTTTTAGTAATAGATACGGTTTCATATGAACTTTAATTTGCCTGTTTTCAATTAGCTTGTTTATTTTACCACGCATACTAATTTGAAATTGTGGTTTAGACACATTTAAATAGCATTTGCTAATTGGTAAATTAGAACCTGACAAATCAGATGCAAATCACTGATTTATATACACAATGTGAACGCTCTTGGCTCCATTTTTCCAGCAGTGTTATTTAACTCCAGAAAACTGAAAGAACTCAGGATGTCAAACCTCCCTTCACAGCATAGCTGGGGGAGGGAGTTGCTTGGTTAGTCAGATTTTTCAACAATTAAATGAGCCTCTTTATTTGCATCAACAAATCAAAGTCCTGGTTTGAGTTAGATCTGTATTGAAGGCTGAGAGAAGGAGTATTTCTGATTTCAGTATTACTTCTTTACTTTTTCCAATGACTTCTGCAACAGCCACCCTGTATATTTTTTTCAAGGATAGGAAACCACTGGCAGAGAAATATTTTTAAGAGCTGTTTGGCAATTTAAGACATCACATTCGCTTGCTAAGGCTATTCTTTTTTTTTTTTACAGTCTCAGGCAAACCAAATGCAAGCCAATCATTTAATTTTTTAATTGCTCACATGTTATTCACACATGGATAAGTTCCCTGAAGAGTATTCACTAAGCTTTTAGTTCTAAAATGCACAAGACACAGATCTCAGATTTAGCCTCAAGCCTTTTCCCTCAATGGTTGTCAAAATAAGTATAAAGGAATTCTACCTGAAATTGACTGGGTTTCAGTGAAAGTCAAGACATTTCACACTACAGAGAAGATAACCTTGGAAAATTCCCTTGTTTCAGGATAAGAGAAGCCAGTTTCCCTTCTATTTAGAAACTTTGACTGTCTAAAAATGGACCAGGTCATGTTCAATTGTGCATATTATTTTAACAAATCGTCTTCGCAGCAGGAGGGATCTTCTTGTTTTTAAGATAAATTCTTAACAGCTCCAATTGTGGCCACCTACAGACCAGATTTCACGCAAAACCAAGAGTCCCAGCTTGAAAGGGGAAACAAGGGAGCTGTGAAGAGCAATATCTAAATGCAAGATGCGGGGATGAAACGTGCTAAACTGTACAAGGGAAACAAAACACAACGATGATAAAAGGGAAGTGAATTACTGGTATGTGCCTTTCCAACTAACAGAAAATACATTTGCTTAAAGGCTTGCCTGCTGCTGGGACTCCCTGCAGCACGGGGAGTCTTCTTAAAGGTAGCTGTCATTGTAAGAGGACTGGGGATGTTCCCACATGAAAGGAGGCACTGCAGGACTCTTTCCCTCTTTCTAAGGCAGTACTGGTATTTTTCAAGATTTTTGTAATAGGAGGCAGCTGAGCTAAACACTCTGACAAACCCTGAGTGAAATTTTTGGGACTGATTCTACACACTCTGCCCTTCTGCCTGAATCTCACGAGTCCTGCCAAAGTCAGGGGTGGTTGGACGCACACCTCAGCTTTTCTAGGGCTGGGGCCTTACTGAAACACAAACCCTGCTGCACATGGCACTTCAGCGTTTGAGGCCTGTCCTCGAAAGGGAACATCCAAATCAACATGAAAATTTAGGTCAGATAATGTAATCTAAACCCTGGATTAAACTGCTAAACTTCAAAGGAACCGATTATCTTTCAGCCAGATGTGTGAGGGCAGGCACTGAGAGGTGGGGGAATTTGAAACACGGGCTAAAAGCCAACAGAAAAGGGTGAGACTCCTCCCTGTGGCACCGGAGTGGATTTTGTTTGTGCCCAAACACCCTCATCCTACATGTGTCCTACCCACGGCTGCCTTCCAGCCTCCAGGAACGCACACAACACAAGCTCTGGAAGTTTAGAGACAAATGTGGTGCGGGATGCAGCCCAGAACTCTCTTTTGCCTTCAATTAGGTGAGCCTCAAAGCAAGCACAAGAGGACATGACAAGAGTCCTGTGCACAGGAGCTGTCACTGCCTTCCAGTTTGCATGTGGTGATCAAGGACCTTCAAACAAGTGAAATGTCTTTCAGTGAAAGGAATAAAAAGATGAAAGATATTTTGGTAAAAAGGAAAAACAAAGCTGTCACAAACAAAATTACTTCAGTGTGGAAGATGAGTTTGGAGATGTTTTCCTAGTTTGATCTGGTATTCATCTAAACAAACTAATGGTGTTACCTATATCCTGTATTATTAGGAAAAAAACCCTCTTTAAATTATTCTATGACACGTGGATTTAAGACCTGCAAGTAACTTTGCATTTCAGGTGACCAACTGAATCCTCACTCTTTGAATCTGTAAGCAAGAAAAAGCTAGCCCTGACTTTGCTGTCTTGTTTATTTAAAAAACAGGAGTTGAAAGGCACAGAGAAATAGACCACATGAAACACATGAATAGCTTAATGACAAACAAACATATGAGGCAGCAGAGCTCTGAATGGCAGCATAAAAAGCAGATATCGCTCTATAGCACCTTCGACCAGAAGAAGAAAGTAGAATGATGAAGGAAAGAAGCAGGAAAGAGGAGAAAAGGTGATCATAAAATATTAATAATTTGAAACCCTACAGTGGCCAGGTGAAGAGCAGAAGAAAGGAAAATAATTGCGTTCATCATTAAGAACGGGTTCCTGAGGAGCTGATTCATGTTAAATCATTCCCACAATTGTTTTCTGAATTAAGACCTAGAAATCAAAGGGCCGGGCTTCCTTTGGGTGTCACGGTATTGAGCACACCTTTTTGCCAAGCAAGCAGCCCAGAGGAGCCCCAAATCAGCTCCCTGGGATGTGTGTGCTCCCTACAAAGGGAACTAAAGGTACAACATCCCAGGAAAACCCTAGGGAAAGTCATGGCTGTCTGACAAGTCCCCCTGAAGAAGGAATCTGCTCTGAGCTGAGCGATATCATCCCAGGGCTGAGGTGAGGTGGTTTCCTGTCGGGTAGGTGTTCAATGTAATTGTCCCCACACAGCTGCCTCCAGGCTCTTCCTCTGACTGCCACAATCCCAGAACTGAACCGGAGAATCCAGATTATAAACTGGGAGCCCAGACAGTCGGCCAAGCAGAGGGGGATCTCAGTGAGCCAGCAGGGATTTCCTGAGGACAAACCTATAATCTCACCTTTCCTGGAAATAAAAGCTAGAGGAGCTTACTTAGAGGAGCCTTGTCTCTGTTCCTTCTCCACAAAACCGCTTCCCTTAACCACCTTCTTCAAGGCCAAGAAAAATCTTCTCCTTCCCTCCTTTTAAAAAGCACCTCTATCCTCATTTTTAGTATCTGAATGTTTAAAATACTCACAAAAAATATAGTGTCATTTACTGTCACCATCTCATCCAACATCTGCAGGTTTTTTTGAATGGGGAGGGAGAGAAAGAACAATGTATTTTGAAAACATGCAAGGATCTGCTTCACCAGATTTTAAAATTACAGTCTGAAAATGAGCTGGGTGCTCTACTTGGAGACTATTTCAGGGGGGAAAAAAAATCAACATTTTAAGACACTGCTTTGTAAACCTTGCATAGAGCCAGCTGCAGTCTATCATATCAAGTTTTCTTCTGGATTGATTCTCCCAGAAAGGTTTCATCAGCTTACAAGCAGCAGGGTTGTTGTTTCATTTCCCCTTAGGATTCTGCTGTGTGTCAAAGTCAGAAATTGAGACTAAACAAGAAAACGTGGAGTAAAGTTTAAGTACCTCTGCTGTGAAAGCTGTTAAATGAGAAACAGGCATTGCAGACTACAAGTGTCAATTAGGAACTGGTTCCACTGGGAAATGACATTTTCACATTGTTTCTGCCTTCTGGTTTGCTGTTGACAAATCTGAGCTTAGGAAAGTTATCCTCTAGTTACACATATCCCTGACATCTTTCCTTTGCAGGCCTGTCAGAACAGACATTTCACACAAAACTTATTTGCCACTATCATTTTAAATTAATAAAAAATTTCAAATGCTATAATAAAAATATAGGATTGCCTCCTTGCTCACTGCAAATCTGGGGTATTCAGTTGTCAGAATGAAGTAATGATTTCAGAAATCTCTAGCTTTTGGCACCCAAATGTAAGTATTTCAGTGAGATCTGATCTGTGATTGACAGACAAGGTGCAATGCAGTCCCGAAAGTCTCCCTTGCAGATTGTAAATCGCATTGCCTTTGTGGGAGGAAAGAAAAAAAGGAAAAGAGTCTGAATGACTGGAAGCAAAACATCCAGTGAATGCTTTATGAACCCTGGTGAATTCCAAAAACTGAACATTGTTCCACAGTGTTCCAAAAGTGCTTTTTAGGAGCTGGATTTGTTCTTACAAGCACAGCATCTCCTGTGCGGGGATGTAATTGCAAGGGACCGTATCATGGCCATGCCTTCAAGCGAGGAAAGACCAGTGGAGAGTTACCATCCCTGGCAAAGCTCTGCTGCAGGAATGTGGGAACACTCCCAGCTTTTGGGATGAGAGTTGGTCTGTTCCGAACCCCATAGCAGGGGTTAAAACGTTTTGAGCCCAGCACAAAAGGCTTTGCAACAATAACAAATCAATCCATGGAGAGCCCTAGCTTATAAAAAATGGCTGATTGACTCCTGAGTGGCTGAAAAGGTGTAGCTGAAATTGGAATTCCATCTTGTAATTCTGTCTCCATATGCTATTGTAATTCCATCAGTCTCCTTTCACCGCTCGCTCCTGGACTCCTTCAGGCTGAGATTTCATGTATCACTTACCCCCACACTTATATCTGAAATCAGGCAAGAGACTTGATCTCGTAACATGTGGCATCATGCCACTGTGCGTCCCAAGGACCAAAAATACCCTCCCCTGCACCTGCACCAGGAAAATTGGAATGCACTGCCATCAGCACAAGAGTCGATGTTTCTGCTGCATCTGCATTCCACGTGGACTGTGAATTTGACAAGCTCCCATAATAATGGAAAACATTTCCGACAACTTTCAGAGCTAATATATTCTGATCCCTACAGAGCAAATTTTCTAAAAGAGAAGTGTATCCATTTGCAGCTGAGGGCTGGTTAAGAAAGGCAGAGCTTTCCACAGAGAGGAATATAACTGTGAAAACACAAAGGCAGAGAAAAGTTATTTTCAAAACTTTAAAGCATACATTGTGCCTAAAGCCAAGTTTGCATTTCCCCTTCTTTAATGCCATTAAATTCCAGGGAAACTTGGGAGCACGTGCTTGAATTAGAGCCACTAAAGACTTTGGCAGAGGGTCTGTTCAATTACTGACAAAAGTTGCGAGCTTCCCTGGAATATCTGTCCCCGGCACCTACTAACACAGAGGGAGGACAGGAACCCCTGAGTTAAGTCCCGTATTG
Organism: Origma solitaria; assembly: GCA_013397895.1. NCBI lineage: Eukaryota > Metazoa > Chordata > Aves > Passeriformes > Acanthizidae > Origma > Origma solitaria. The sequence goes on along the minus strand of VZRL01005376.1, from coordinate 1,371,497 downwards.
AGGAATAGATATTGGAAAGCAGCAAAGCACGTGTGGACTCAGAAGAGGCAAACGGGCAGGGACAGATCCAGAGAAAAGCCACAGAAAGTCACCATGCAGCAGAACTGGAATAAGCAGGCCCAGGACTGTGCAGGAATGACAGACAATGCCCTCTGGTAAGGCAGGCTAACACAGGAGTCCCCCTTCTTGCTCATTTCAAGAGGAATTTTGGTGTGTCACCCTGGTAGAAATTAAAATGCAGTTGTGTAATGGGATTTTTCCTCCTAAGCACTGCCATTGTGCAGAACACAATCAAAATAAAGCTGGCAAGAAGAAATGAAGTCCCATATGCAGAGGGGCACAAGATGGCAAGCAGCCTCTCTCCTCTGCAGTCAGCAGCCTGCACAGATTTATTCAGTTAAATCCTTCAGATTACTCTAATTTCTGTGCCACAAACCAACGTATCTGCTCCTTTGGACAGACAAAACCATGCCGTTGCAGTGTGGACAGAGATCAACAGGCTGGTGAAGAATTTCCATAGCCAAAATATTAATTTGGAGTTTGCTTCTGATGTTAATCCAAAATAAGCCCAATGCATTGACCTCCAGATGTAGCACTCTGTCATGTTTTTGGGGAACAGGAGCTATTGACATTTTTGGGTGTGGTTTGACTTAACACCATTCAAACTAATTCTCAGTCTCACAAGAAGAACAACCTCTGCTTTTTTGTGTTATTTCATTAAATTTGAAGTTATGTCAAAGGTGTCTGCAGTCAGAAGTGGCCTTGATATTATGAGATTCAACAGCAAATGAATACCTTCAGCTAACACTGTTTATGGAGCTCAATGGTCAGCACACATGTTCACACACTGGAACCAGATGCCCACGTTGTTGGGCTCAAAGTTGTCAGCAGGGCAGGATAAACACGATGCACATGTTCTGTTCTGTTCTGCATGTTTCTCTCTCACATTTCAGGCTACCCATTGCAACAACGGCTATGAGGCTTTATTCAGCCAGAAAAGAAGAGATGCCATCCAGAAAGTGGTACAAAAGCATGATAATGATGTTTGGATTTTAAGCTATGAATGCACATGAGTCCAAAGAAAAGACTTTCCCAGGGTCACCTTTCTGCAAGAACATTTCTTTTAAATGACCATTCAGCAGTCATGAGGAATTCTTGGAAAAAGGTACTTAAGTCCATGGTCTCTTTGAACACAGTCTGATAGATTTACACATCATTATGCTACAAAGTGGTTTTGTGAATTTGCCTCAGCACCCACTTTGATCCTACGCTTGTCACCTGAATGAGCAGATGGAAATAAAAAAAAGAGAGTACCACTAGTAGTGAATTGTGTCCTATCAGTGTGCTTGGGCAAGACACTAAGCTTCAGGAGCAATTCAAAGGTTCTCACCATATGCTGCATACAATCTACAAATTCTGACCTTGAATGAGCGCAAGCAGTTCAGATACATTACTGAAAAATGAATCAAGCTGGCAGTCTTTAGAAATTTCAGCCCTAGTATGAGCTATTGATTCTGTTTTTGCATAACAATCGTCAGCAGCCTATAAATTTTTACTTAAAAGGAGAAAACTGGTGAGGCAGAAAGCATTTGCTTAATTTCTCTCACCTTCTCTCCTCTGAATAAAACCAGCCATGTTTTCTAGAATATTACATCTCCTCTTTTTTCCTCCTACTTAGGCTGTCATCTTTTTACTCACAGAGGCAGACAATGAGGGAGCATATGGCCTATTTTTCTATGACAAACCCCTTGCAATTACACCAAAGAATTCCCAGCAGAAATTTGTGAAAGCAGCATCACAATGCTTGCACTGGAGTGCTTCTCCTGGTGGCTCATCCCTCTCCCCTCCTTGCTCACAAGCCAGAGGGGTTACTGCCTTCCTATCCTGTTCAATAGGTCAGCTTTAAAACCCTCTGCACTTTGCTCAACGTGAAAATAGCATATAAACACACCAGCTAAGAAAATGAGGGTTTGCAGTGTCTGCCTGTGCCTTTGCACGGCACAGACACTAAGGCGAGTCATACTTCTCTGTTCTGATAATTCCTCAGCTGCAAATAGTGCACAGAGCCAAAACATTATCTTCCCTTTTAAAAGCCTCCGAGGGCTTGTAAAGCCTGATGAAACCGACAGGAATGTGAATTCAACATGCTGCCTCTGCGTTACGGGCTGCCAGACTCATCAGCAAGTTTTTAAGTCACCTTATTGTGGCTGTTCTGTGGGATATGAGCAACTTCATACTGCTGGTAACATTCTCCTAGCAGCCCGATGCTAACTCTGCTTTCCCTATTGATTCTGCTCACTTGACAACATGGATATTTTTCTACCTTCTGTTATGGTGAAAAAGCCATAGGGTTTGCATTAGCCCCTTTTTTGCCCTGGGGTCATCTGTGGAGAAACAGGCACCATAATGCCAGCTGAGGTACTGAAGGGAATAAAGAGGGTGACAGGTATCGCTGGCCTGTGCATCGCATAGAAAGGACATCTCAAATACATGTAAGGTAAACATTCCTGGGGTACGCACACACATAAAACACTTACTGGTAGAGAAGAGACAGCATTATTCCTTTCCATGGGAAAAAATTCCTTGCTTTATGAAAGAGATGGTACAGTGAGGCATTGAGCACAGTCAGGCATGGCCACAGCATGTCACAGCTGGCCTCTGGTGGCCCGTGCCTAATGGATTGCACTCAAGCTGTTCTAGTCTGTGCCAAGGCCACAACAAAGTCAGGCTCAAATCAGGGAGCCGTAAGTCCCCCTTCAGTCTTTTATTTGTACCCAGTGAATACAGAGGGCATCTGTGAATCCTGCCAAAAAACCTTGAGAAAGTTTTCTCCACTTTTGGAAGCAGTCAAATAGGATTTTCATTTTCAAAAGCCTTCTGAAAAGGGTTCAGCCTATTCTGATGTGCCTGTTCTTGCCATTTTCAAGCCTTCTCCATTCACTGTCAGTGCTGGCACGTGTGAAAGCATCATTGCCTCTCTGTGCAGCTTTTGCAAAGGGAAGAATATTATCCCCCTGTCTTCCAAAGAGGTTAGGTGTACAAGAATGAATGAATAATGAAAATTCCTAAGTACCAAGGCACAGCCTGGGCTCCAGGGAATGCAGTCCCTGGGCCCCGTGCCCTCCCACCCCTATTCTGTGAATCAATTTGCTACCTTCCAAAAGCTTGCAAGTCCAGTACTGCACTCATTGAACCTTTTGAACACCATGAAGCAATTACAAAATTTTACCAAGTGTTTTAAAAGCTGCAGCAAAAATTCAATAGTCTCAATTTGTTCCAGGAAAGCCTCAGCTTTAACAAAATTCCCACTGACCACAAAGAGAATAGCAATATCCAGCCCTTCCTTGCCTTGGAGCACAGTCCTAGAACACCACTAGGATCTATGTAACCATACTTTAAACCATCTCAGAGGAAGCCCATGAAGAGACTATTAAACAAGTGTTAAACATGGTGAAAAAATTCTTTCCATTTAAAAGAGCTTTTTTAATTCTGTCTCTCAGGTGGCTAATACAAAGCTTGAGCACGTGATTAACAGGTTATAAGGAAAAAATCCTCTAAGCTATTGTTTTAAAACAGCAATGCCTATATCCTACTGATTCATAAACACATAATGCATTCTGGAAATAGGGATGATTTGATCTGGGGTTCTTTTTGTCCTTGTGCCTCTAGACAGTCAATTTCCCACCTTTACCTATCTCAAGATGCAATCTGATGCTGAATTTTCAGGTTGCACACACTAATATACTCCAAGAGCAGACCTGCAAATGCCTTTCTGTATGCCCTGTGCTTCTTAATTCCAGAAACACAATCCCAGAAATACATTACCATTTCACTGCCAAGTGAAACGGTGTCTCGAGGTGCTCCCGCCTCTCCTGCCACTGAACTCTCAGCTTTGTGAGAGAATGTCTGTGGTAATATCAAAGAACTACAGAACTCACATCACTCTTGCCCAGTGTTGGGAAAGAAACTGAATAGGGAAAAGCCTGTGAGTGAGCACATGAGAGGCAAGCATCCACTCTGAACTCTATCTTCATTTCTCAAATTTTATACCCTTCGAGTTGTAAGGTAGGCAGCTTCTTTTTTTTTTCCTCAGCAAAGGAGCAAAAGGTCCGTGTTAAAAATATCCCACACAACATTTTCAAAACTGCTTTTGCAAACAGAATAAAATCTGATCTATCAAGTGGTATCAAGTTACTTTTCCATATTATAGAAAAACTTACAGTACATACAAAATAGACAGCAGCTAATCTCAAACTTATTTACCTCAGCAAGTCTTTACATTTCCTGGTCCTGCGACAGTCTGAGCAGTGTGTGAAACACAGAGGTTACTTGGAATGAACACTTAATTTAGAGTGGCATTAACAGGTAATTAAAGCAGAAAGGTAAGTGTGCTGCAGCTTAAACATAGCAGCTCATGGAGACAAGCATGTGCTGGGAGAGCTTTGCTGAAGCAGAGACGGCTGGGGTGAGACATTTTGTTCTGAAGTGACAATGTTGTCCTTCTCTGAGGTGAATCCTTGCAGTTTAGGAGCAGCCTGTGCCCTTGCGAGTCCCTGCGCTGCTGCCAGCACACACAGAGTCAGCACCTTCTCCTCAGTGGGATTAACCCCAAATGCCAGAGCCCCTGGCAAGGCTGGCTGGATGCAGGGATACCAATCCCTACTTAAAGCAGCTAGCTGGGAGAAGCGGGATGCCCCAGGGGGACAACACCCCTCCTTTGCCATTAGAATTTCAATATTGTGCCTGTTGAAATGGTTCTCTATTTCCTCCCCTCTCCCACTTGTACCTGATTAGCCCACTTGGGCAAATGAGATCTGATTTTAGCAGTTCTTTGAAGATAAAATGTCAAGAATATCGAAGAAGATCTTGCTCCCACTGAAATACACTTTAGGAAACCAAAACATTGTGCAGAAGCAAAGCAGAAACGTTTCAATTACTATTACTAGTATACTTTCAGTAAGGCCAGGGGCACATGTCCACTACTCACTTAACTAATGGTAAATAAAACAGGAGAAATAATACAATATGCAGAGGAGCTGCATGCCCAGGAAGTTTGAAACCACCCCAGCAGCTTTCTGCATATTTGAAAATGTTCTAATTATCTCTTCGTCAATTATCTTTTGCTTTTCTTTGCTATTGCTGATCCTCTGGTAGAACTGAGGGGGAAGACTGCTACCTAAGGATAAGCTCATTCTTGCTGGCTTTTTTCTTTTACAGACACCTGCACATATGAGTAAGTAGCACAGCTTTAAATATTTGAAAGCTATTGTGTTGATATGCTTTGAAGAGTAGACAGCAAAGCCCCACCTCCTATGCTGAGCTTAGTTTCTACTTTGAATAAGCTGTCTCCTCTTCGTCTACATCCCCATTGCTTCTTTTTAATATTTAAAGGGAAAAGCAAATTCCCTTAAGCAACTAAATGCTAGGTACAGCAAGAAGAATCTTTATACTGCTATGACTCTAAAATGAAGGGAGGTATAGATTAGAGTTTACAGCACAATAAAAATAAAAATTACTTAGAGAAATTCATATAGTACAAGTGTCTGGAGATTACTTTCTTCTTTTAAACTTTTTGAAGCAAAATATATTGTGATACTTAGACAAATTCCAGCCTCTAAAGAAAACAAGGACAGAAAGAATATAGATTACTGAAGGGTCACTGAAAAGGTATAAATGGTTATATACTATGAACTTCCCTTTTAAGAAAAGGAGAAAATGTACTACAGAAGACATGGCACTTTATATGCGTGCTTTTTGGATAAGCCAGCCCAGGCCTTTTGTTATACACCAATTGATTTTAAGTACGGATTTTATGCAATGCGAACGCTTAGAATATTTCTCATTTTTAAAAATTCATATAGGAAGCTGAGAGATGGATTTAGAAGAGAACACAACACATATTTGTAAAATAATTGCAGTTTATTGACCAAAGCCATTAAAGGCACTGCAGACAACAGCATTACTTGACAGTCTTCATCGAGTTATTGATTCAGTTTTCTCTCCCAAAAGCACAGTTGCTCAGGCTTTGTTCAGTTTACTGAACACAAGGCAGAAGGCACTTTTCATTGCCTGTTGCAGTTGTTATTAGTCACCGCTGCCCTGTGCTGCTTTTGGCAGGAAAATGTTGGCATGAGGTGCCTGATGTGACTGAGACAACACTCCTCACTCAGAGGTGTGTTTGCTCTCAGCACAAGGACTGCATCTCTGCACCCAACAAACTGTGCAGTCTCCACCAGATTCCTGCTTTGCCCTTCCCCAGGCATCTTGAAAAAATTACATGGAGGGCCTGCAACAACCAGTGCATGCAACAGTGACACTTGATACTGGGTGCAAATGAGAAAATCCTGAAATCTCAGCTTCCTGATGGAACAGGATACATCCACACATCTCTTCCCACAAAGGAGCAGATCTTAATGGTGTGAAAAATCTGAAAGGTGCCCAAAGTCAGCTGGGGAATGCGTGCTTTGACGAAGCAGTCAGTGCTCACAAAGGAATTCAGTGGGGCAGGAGGGCCAGGCATGCAGAGGTCTAAATGCAGGTGGGCACCCAACTCAGACTGTGATTAGACCAGCAGTAGAATGAAGTCCCAGACGTGCAAGAGGGTTTCAGAATCAGGTACCTGTGATGGCGCACAAGGAGCCCTTGGGTTCCCTGTCTCTGCTCACATGAGCTACAGCCAGGACTGCACACATTCCCACGTGCAGAGCTGTTCTGATGCGGGGAGCACCGCAGGAACTCTGCTCCATACCCTATCCCTCCAGGCAGCAGCTGCTCCTGCTGAGCCTCTTCACAATGCTCATTGCTTTGGAGAGACATGGCAGCCACCAGAGATTGAGAGAAACCTCCTGGGAGCAGACGCTGTGCAAATGAAGCTCCTGCAGCTCGCTGGAGCTGCCTCAGCAATAGCACACTGCCATAGTCCAGTGATTCCTCTGCAGACGGCCACAGCTGCTGCAGCCCTTGGAGGAGAATGCAGGGTGCTGCTGCTTGTTCGTCCTGAGCCTGTTTCACAGAGGAATTCCCAGAGAAAAGCCACGCTTCGTAATTCCATGCCATAGCACAGAATGCATTTTCCACAATTAACAGCATGATTACAGGCATTTGTTCTGCAAATTCTTTTTCCAATTGTAGATCAAATGGCAAAAGCATGAATGGGTTTGTTTCAGAACAACTATCAAGAATGCAGTCAGACCTTGAACTCATTTTCTGGACTTATCCATGGCATGTCTGTGCTTCTGGAATGGAAGAATCACTTGATCCCATCTCAGCATGTAAGCTGGAAAATGACAGTTTAGGGATCTGTGTCTTCGCTGTATTCTGTGAATGATGACACGTGCACAGGGAAAGCAGCAATACAGCCAGCACAGGCCCCAGACCTACTTACAGTGGGCTTTTGACAGCTTGGTGCCAGCCTGAATTTCCTCCAAGTCATTAAAAAAAGTTGCAGATAATGACAACACATTAATCACTGTGCAGAACAGTAACTCCAGAATGAAAAGTCCTTGTTCCGAGTGGAAAAGTGTATTCATAAAGTAAAACATTTGCCATTCCACATTTTGCTGACTGGGCTGGCATTTTCCAGTGGCACCATGTTCTCATCAGAATTCCAATTGCTGTGCTATTGCCTGATCCAATCCCATCCCCACACCAATTGCCTGAGATGATCAGAATCTAACTCCTCTGGTGCTAGACAATCTTTTGATCTGTGAGAACTTCAATGGATGAGGTCAGATTAAAAAAAACTAAAAAAAGCTCTCAATTCTGTGCTGGTTAAAGAACTCCCAGTGACCAGAAGGAAATCAGTGCTGTGGAAATACAGTATCCCAGGAGAGCTGACCCACAGTCCTGCTGCTGTCAAAAGTGAAAGACAGATAGTTCAGGCAATGGCAGAACTGTCTGTTCTCTGGATTAGAGAGAAAAGTGTCAGCTGAGAAACAGGCTAAAAAAGCATCTAAACCAGGTGGCTTCATTCACTCAAGGTCCAGAAATACCAAAGAGAAACAACTTTGGAATGACTCTAATTCATTACAGCGCTAGTAACAGCTGCCAAACAACTCAACCATGAAATAAAAATACAGGCTTCTTTACTTGCAGTGTTGGGGGACAGGGATGACAACAATTGGTTTTTTGTATGGAAAACAAGAGGAGAATACAGGATTTCAGCTCAAAGCTAAGTGTATAAGAAACACAAGTAATAAGGTAATGGTACTTGTTACTGGAAAAGGCACTTAGGTCCCCATTTTACAAGGCCATGGTCACTGCTGACATCCTGCCAGGTACAGCTGGAAGCAAACAGTCTGTCTGATATTGATACCAGGCAGTGGAGCAGGCACTGGAAGAACCCCACTTCCCTTACTGGCTTACTTTGAGGGAGGAAAAGCACAAACGGAAGGATAATATCAGACTTCTGAGCAGGCAATGGGTAAAAAGGCAATGGGTGAAAGGAGCAAAAGCTGTCATGGCATGTGTGCAGAATAAATGAGTGTCTAGCTCAGATAAAATAAGGAGCTGGGAAAGCCAGGACTTAAAAACTTTTATCAGTCACCAGCTGAGCAATGAGTGCTTTGACTTGTGATAGGAACGTATTCCTATTATTCCTCTGCATTAAATGACAATGTTTTGAGCCTCGGTGTGTATCTCCGGGGAACAATGGCTGAGAACTGACTGCATGGCAACAAACAGAGCTGAGGGAATGCCACAGAACTAACAGAAACAGTCACTTGAATCCCTCAGCGAATTCACATCAGCACTATTTACACCCATTCCATGTTTTCTCCAGCTGAACACACCAGAGAATGTGACTGTTGGCAGGATTCGGGCAAATGAACAGTGAATAATAAGCTCAAGTAGAGACTATTCACAGGAACTGAATCTTGACTTTGCATTCAGGTCAGAAATGCTGGTGACAGCAGGCTCTGCTCACCCAAGCAGAGACAGGCACAGACTGTGGCTTCTCTGTCTGCTTTTTGACTTTTAAAACATTCCCTCACATGGGTACACACCCCACCTTACTCTATTCCCTGAAATTAAAAGTTCAACACTCTGAGCTGATTCAAGGAAATGATGAAAAGAGACATCTGTCAGGAAGATGACTAGTTTTCAAATGGCCTGTCTGCGTCTGGTCCAGAGCCATCTGCAACAGCATTAGTGGCCATTAGGAGTGGGTGACTTAGGATGGAGCTGCTAAGTCCACGATATAGACAAGCAAGAAGCACTTTGTATCCAGCCTCTTTAGCTTGCTTCTGTTTTAAAAGGGAGCCAGATTCTTTGTACATGGCATATCTCCATTTTTGTAATGGAAAACATCAATTGTATCTGCTTTATATGATTAAAACACTCTGACAGAAAAGAAACTGAGAGACTTCATAACTGTCAACACCTCCTCAACCCTACAAAACTTAGGAAAAATAAAGAAGTGTTTTGCAAAGCTCTGACAGTCTCCCTTTGGCTTCTTAAGTCTGCACTTTCCACCACGGCAACTGTCTTTGCTGCTGTTTTGAGGGACTAGAGAGAATTCCCTCACTTAACTGGGAAGATTAATGCAAGGTGGGAGCTGGAGGAGAGGGAACTTAGCTTGCTGTCTTTGTTCAAGGTCATCCATCCACTCACTTTAAAGAGCCCTCTAGCACCAAAGCTTTCCCATCACAGGAATCATTCCCTCACTGTACTCACCCAGAGGTGATACCAAGCCTTTCCTGGAAGCACCCAAAATCTCAAGCTGTTTAGAGAACTCTCAGCAACACCTGAGAGTTCCTTCTCTCCTTGCCTTACCCCGTGGCTGCTGTGACTCCTTCCCAGCTGTCCCCAATGCAGTGCAGAGCAGAGTAGCTCAGGTGCCTCCCTCCTACTGCTTTACCTGGGGGCTGCAAGGACTTACTGCAGCTGGGGGAAAGTTTCACTCCTTGAAGGAGGCAGCTGGGATCTTTTCTCTCCACAGAAACAGAGTTAATTCTCAACTTGCCAAGAGTACAAGAATACGGAGTTTCCTTGTTGGCTCAGACTTTTCAATAATCACTGGGTCTTTCAGGTAATCAGCATATTTTTAGATTAGATTCTGCTGGGTCCTACCACAACAGAAGGTTCAGGGCTGCATTTATAGAAAAAAAAAAAACCAAACCCCTCTTGTCATTATTTTTGAAACAAATTCCCTTTCATTTTAAAGTCACTTTTGGAACATAAGTAAATAATGGTTTCACAGCATTATTTTTAAACTACAAAACCAGCTGCAGTCTAGAAAATTCCTTTCTGACCTCATACGGAGTGCTGTTATATCTATCTCTTAAGTAAAGGAGTTACAGTTACTCTTTCCAGCAGATTATTTCACCACAAGGCAGTGGGTTGGAGCCTTGGTTTATTGATCTGTGTATGACACTTCCACAGCTGATAATCAAGTAAATCCATGTGCCTAAACACACACCAACACACCCACGCAATTGTGGGCTTGTCTATCACTGCCTTTTCCAGGAGCTGCAGCAGCGTGAGAGTCTATCTGAGGGCGCTGGTTCCTTTCCTCACAGATATATTTCTTGTCATGGTCACCAGCAGCTCCTCTCACTCCTGAACTGTTTACCACATGCTGTACTTTTGTTTTCCCACTAAGAGTCCTGGTGTCTCTAATATGATGTCTCAAGGTTGCAACCCAAAATAGGGAAGGGTTTTGTCGTGCAAAAACATGACAAAAACCAACAAAAGAGAACAAACTTTTCCTTCCTGCAAATATCTCATCCATCATTCTGGCAAGCCTGCTGACAAGAAAGGAGTAAAATGACACAGACATCCTCAAGCAGATTATGTCTAATTGACCATTTTGCACCCCCACGAGGCAGTGAGGGACTTCCTTTACTCACTGAAAATAATCAGAGCCAAACCCATTCCTGTGATGCTGTTTCTCTCTTCTTCCTTTACTCACTGTATTTTCCTGCCGTGCACACATACACTCATCTGGTCACACCCTCACACCATACAAATAGCCACAACTTCACTGCAGAAGGAGAAAGAATCATAGAATTGGTTGGCTTGGAAGGAGCCTTAAATATTAACCAGTTCCAACCCCCTGCCATGGACAGGAACACCTTCCATGGATGGGATATCCACAGCTTCTCTGGGCAACCTCACCGCCCTCGCTCACTGCAAAGAATTCCTTCCTGATATCCAGTCTAAACCTGCTCTCTGGGAATAAAGTATTCACAGACACAGCATATGTGTGCTGAGATGTTTGAGCAAATTACCTTCATTAATACATAGGATTAATTAATCAGTGCATTAATAAATGATGTAGACATTTCAAACTCCTTTAGGATTTAGAAAGCATTTAGATGTTCAGAACTGTCAGCAGCAAATTATACCCAAGTAATACAGAGAAGGAAGGGAATGAACAAAATGGGCATATATTGAGGGTCAGAGTTAGCCCATCTAACCAAGGAACTGGATTTTCCCAGTTCCTCTAGTGTGATAGATGTTGCACCTCTGAGCTTCCACAACACCCTGAGAAGGTCATGTGTACAGCAAAGATCACAAATTCACTACTTTTTTGCACCCTAGCATGGCTGTCTTCCAATCTTCTCTTCCCTCTTTAGCATAGTGACCAACAAATATATCTAAAATGTGGCAGATTTAGATTCAACGTCCTTCTCCTTTTGCAGAGACTATAAGCAAGATCCCAATTAAATTCCATAAAATTTGAACCAAAATGTTTTATCTAACCTCCCTGTTAAAGTTGTAAAATACTCCCTGAATGACAGAAAACAAAAAGAAAAAAAAAAAGAAAATTAATTACTGCACTGCATGATGACTGCAAGTTCTGTCTGGGAGAGAAGAGAAAATGAAGCTAAATTGAGGACATTTACTGTGAGGCAAATAAGCCTGAAATCCAAGAACTTGCAGCTGAACAAAGGAGTTGACTACCACATTACTTCTTCTCACTCTTACTTACTTGGCTTCAATCAATATTTTGCTGTTCACTGGAAATCAAAAAACTCAGCGGACTGATGGCTGGGGCACTCCACCAGCCCATACAGCATGCAGGCAGAGGTCGTGTCAAATTAGGGGCAGCAAAATCACTTCTCTCATATCCTCGACAAGCTCCTAACCCTGATATATTCAGCAAAATCTGAAGAGTAGGAAGAAAATAGCTTTGCTCATATTTCACCTGTCTAGTAAGAAAGAGTTGTTTCGAGTACCTATTAGCAGCAAATTGTTCATCAATATAAATCCCAAGCTAACTTTAGAGCCAAGGCCAGGAACCTGAGGAGTACTTGGACACTGCAATCTCCTGCACTGAATTCTGCAGCTGTCTGCGAGCAGCTCCGAGACAATTCCGCTCTCTCTGTCACTGGGGCAGCGCTCGCTCCGAGCAGAGCATTCACAGCTCACAGCTCAGCAGCCTGCCTTGCACATCTGACTCAGCTCCCAGAACGTCTTGTCTTTCCTTTCCGTTCCACATGTCACAATCCAGTTTATTTTAAGCCCAGAGGTACTCAAACAATAAGAAAACTTTTGGGGAGTGCTGTTCCATGCATAATTTAGCTTCTCTTGTCATTTGGATGTCCTACAGGTACCACACCGATTCTCCAGAAATAGAGAAATCGAGAGGGATTGGAGGAGTTATGCTTGTGTTTGTGTTAGTTATGATCTTAACCGAAACAGACAAAACACACTAGAATTTTGAGGAACAAGCTTCCCTCCAGCCTAGCTGGTGGAATACAGCTCCCTTCTGTGGAGACAGCACGGCACAGGCACAGACTGCCTTGTTTCCCCAGGAGCCTGGAAAGGTTAGAAGAAGGGAAAACACATTTCCTACCTATCTAACACAAAGCAACGCCCAGAGAGAGAGATGAATTGCTTTGCTTTAGTCTATCATTACCTTGTCATAAAACACTATTAGCCTAATTCTTCATTCCATGGGAGCCTTGCAGCAGTCTACTCTCTTTTGGGGGACACAAGCAACTGGCTCCAAAACACATTCTGCCATGGGGGAATCTGTGTTGAGGGCTTAAATTATCTGCATATATTTAATCTTAATCCAGGGAGCCATGGAGGATCTGCTAGTTATTTATAACTGGACTGGGGTGAGCTGCTGTGAGCAGGGTAATTGAAACAGTATTTCAGCCTGTCTGCCACTGATTTGTGTAATGGCTGACGTTAGCTACGGCATAATCACAGCGCTAAATGGAAAATAAAAAATAAAAATGCAGTAAATATATGTTTTTATGTTGTGTTTTATGATCACATTTTTTATTGCACTTTCAAATTCTGTTGTTCCTTCCTTTCTCAGATCAATTTACTTGCCTGGCAGCAGTTTTCTGTACTAAAGCTCGAGAAAGCTGATCTGATTTCTCTTATTCTCTTGATTATGGGAGCTTTCAGCCTGAGAGCTACTAAATTCTAAAGACTGAGAGCTATGACCTCTTTTTAAAGTTGCTGTTACCAAAAAAAACCCAAACAAACAAACAAAAAAAAACAAACAAAAAAATCAGTTCATGCAAATTATTTTCCCTTAAATAATAATCTTTATTTCTCAGAAAGATGTTATTTTGTTCTTTCCTCTATGAATTTTTCAGCATACACTGTTAATTCTTCAACCCATTACTTGACATATACTATTTTTGATATTTGACAATAATTTCAGTTAAGTGATTTAGTGCTGCCTCAAATAAGGAAAGACATGACATGATTTACCATCATGGCCATTATCTCCTCTTCTTTTAAAGGAGAAAGTACTCCCAGATATCATCTTTGGTTTCTATGCCAAGGTGCCTTGCTATTCCTCCTCCATTTGTGTCCCTGTCTTTCCAGCCTTGGTGAGTTCTAAAGAGCCAAGTTCAGGCGAGCCTAAGTGTCAAATAGAAGCGGTGAATCTGCACATTCCAGTCATGGAACCTCCTGCATTCCCAGCCACCTCCAAGGTGTGCTCCCAGGCTGCAATCCTCTTTCCCTCAGCCTCTGAATTTTAAACCTTAGCTCTTTCATTCTCTTAGGATCCAGCCTTTTCTCAGGCTCAAGCCTAACTTTGCAAACTTAATTCCAGTCCTGTTCTGCCCTTTGTTCTGACTTCTAGACACATCTGTCAAGGAAGTAATATTCCCTTGCAGAATCTCCTTTAAGCATCATAGACAGCACCATTACCAGATTAATAACACTCTGAAAGGAAAGGATGGGCTGAACATAATAAATATCTCTTGTAAACGGGCTGGTCTTGGTCTATTATATTCCACTTCAACACCACCCCTGACAGGTGCCGAGAAGTGTCCTGTAAGAAGCATAACTATGAACTAACAAGCGTTAAATCTGCTGATATTTACATAGGAGCAGAACAAATGAAGTGCAGCCAGACCATCCAGCAGAGTCACACCAGCTGCTGGCTAAAGGCAGACATTTTATTCACTGCCCTTTGCTGTGTTCCTTCTCATGTACATATAAACTGTCCAATCTTTTTTATTATACAACAAGAAACTCTGGTATTTCCAGAAGGAAGTTCAGGAAGTAAAGAAAGAAATTGTGCTGGGAAGAAGGGTTCAGCCAAATGCATCATAGGAACGTGTGGACCAGCAGAATGTGGAAAGCAACAGAGACCCTGTCATAAACCAGAGTCATCACCTTTCTCTCTCATGAAATGGCATCTGGATATTTTTTTAACCCATCAACAATAACCTTCTAAGAACAAAACGGAAAGTTTTGAGGCTTACTACAGGGAAAATATCATCATCTGCACAATCTCGGTGAGAAGGGGTCACCTGCTTCCTTGGAAAGATTATAGAAAAAGGAAGAAATCATAGCAAGGGAACTCTCTGATGCATGAGTACCTAGGAACTCACTGAGAAAACTTAATCCCCTCTAACTGCTGTGCAGAAGCTGAAAGGCAGCCATTTAACCTTTGGACTGCCACTGCTACACAGCTGCAAAAGCATCCATGTGAAACCTTGAAGTGGTTGAAGCTACAGCTGGGAGGGACCTATCGTACTCCCATGGACGCTGACCCACTCACTCCACAGAGAGAGGATTCATCAATTACAGCTAATAAATACTTTACAAATACAAAAAAATAGCATATTTCTAAATCTGGAAATGCTACTCTTTCTCAGGCAGACGGATCCTCATCTAAGCAGGCAGTACAAATGTATTTTTCTACTGTAGAGACACTCACTGCTCTTGGCATGGGTTCATATCACTGAAGCAACTTCTTTTTCACAGAAGAGACATGTTCTAGGGAAGGCTGGGATTAATTTTACAGACATAGGCTTGGGTGAATCCTGCCTTAGGGGTGTTGTTATCTAATGGTAAATACACTGTACATGCTACAGGGAGGGTGAAATGTTACTTTCCTTAATCTAAAAAACATGTCTATGACAGAAGAGAGCTTATAACATTAAAATCAGGGAGATAAGACTTACAGGAATGACTGGCACAAAGCCTCTGAAAAGGCTCTCACGCACAGTCAGGCAAACATAAGCACAGTGCCCTCACAATGACCAAGACTATTACCCCCCAAAAATGGGTCTCTGGAGGAGCAAATCTGTGAAGGTCATGTGGCAAAATCTGTCTCAGGTGGGTCGTGTTTGGTTACTGTCTCCCTTCAGCAAGAATCATAGAATATGCTGAGTTGGAAAGAGCCCACAAGGATCATCAAGTCCAACTCCTGGCCCTGCACAGGACATCCCAAGGATCACACCCTGTGCTGGAGAGCATTGCCCAAATGTTCCTTGAGCTCTGTCAGCCTTGGGGCTGTGACCACTGCCCTGGGGAGCCTGTCACACTGCCCGAGCACCTTTTCGGGAAGAACCTTTACCTGATATCCCACCTAAATTACAGTAGAGCAGATCTTAGATGCAAACCTTTTCAAACACTTCTTTGCCAGGGTGTGTCTTGCCCAGAGTGGGTCTCAATATTTTGTGACTGCTCCTTGACCCTTGCTCCTTCTGTTCCCAGCGTAAAGCAGCTGAGCCTGACCAGCTTCCACCCCATCCTCCCTCTCTCTCTAATAGGCCAACAACATTCTGAGCCATTTGTCATTAAAAAAAATAAAAAACAAAAGGAATTTCTTCTGTCGATCATCCATAGAGCCTCACTGCTTCTGGCCCATTGTTTAGTACCATGCCCATGTGTTCCCCACTGGATATTTCTGAGTTCACGCCAAGCAAGGCTCAGAGTGGCTCAGCCCTCAGTTGATGTCCATGCACAGCACCGTGGGGAGTGCAGAGAGGAGAAACCACGATAACCCAGGGACTGCTGATGGAGCAGGGCCTGGGGGAAGCTGAGAAAAGAGCAATGTGGCTTGCACACCGAACTGCTCAGGCAGCTTGCACGAGAAATCTGCACCCAGAGAAAGGGTCACCCGAGCTCTCTCGCATGTTTTGACAACTTGAGAAAATGTAAAAATAGAGCAGGGGTAGGAGGAAAGATACAATGAAATACAAAAGCTTTTTTCCTTCTAAAATGAAGGTGAAAAACTTCAAAAAATTTCTTGTGAAATTGCTGAGTGAGTGTGGCATCTGATAAATCAGAGATGGGCTCCTGGAGGTGTGTAGCACTCAAAGGCACACACCTTCCCAATACTGTGAGGAGTTTTGCCCACTCTTGGGCACTGCAAGTCCTCAATAAAAACTGTTCAGCAGAGCTTGAAAGCTCTGCTGAATACAGGTGGGCTTAAAATATGCTTTAAATTAAACACTTGCCTACATTCCTTGCTGAATCAGAATGAAAATCCTGTGTGTTGGCACAGTCTCAGCTTTACAGATGCAAGAATTATACCAAGGAGAATGAAGTGGGTCTGTAATTTCCAGCAAAATAACAGCCTTACAAAGCTATCAAGGGCCACAAACAAGGAGCGAAACAAGGCCAAGATTTTTATCTGTCCTTGAATCATGGCAGAGCGCAAAGGAAGACACAGAGGAAAATCTTTCTTTTCCCCCCTTTTCTCCTTGCTTGGCTGAATGAATGTGTGTCTGCAGCTCCATTCAAATCGGATTATCTCACTTTCAGAAATGAATTCACCAAGGAAACAGCTGCTTATCACGAGGCTGCAAATAGGATGTCCCCCAGACCACCAGCCCCCAGAACCTGGGATGAGTAATTAGAAATGTGTAGGGCTAAAGGAATGTTTGTTCTTCATCACAGAAGACAAGTATTGATAAGTTTTTGCTATGCCAGTTCCCTGCTGCTTTCTTTCTCGCACTGCTTGCCCCAAGGTAAACTCCATAATTTGAAAATTATGAGAGACTTACATTCCTATTATTCTGCTAAAGACATATGAGGTTTTCTATAAATACCTCTGGTGAAACCTTTCAACATTTCTCTTTAAAAACAGAAGAAAATAATGACTCTGATTTGAAATGTAAATTGATGATGCCATGATTTAGATTTTCATTATATAGTGACTTCTACTGGCTTATTTAAAGCAGCAAGGACACAGGACATAGCATTGTTCTTGCTTCCTTCACGCTCCTAAAATTAAGTTGATTTTTTTTTTTAATTTAAAACAGATAAACCAGATGGAGAGAGCATATTTAATTTGGATGATTTTTTACATACCTCCACAGCAATGACTAACCATATCAAACCAAATGTTCTTGAGGTGTTTTGGCAACAGGAAGGAATTGCATTTCCTACTGCTGAAGAGCAGCGCCAAGCCTCCGCAGCAGGACTCAGCCAGCTTTAAGCACGGGCAAAAGAAGTGTATGTCTGCCCCCAGCCACACAGATATATCCATTATCTAGTGTTTAATCCTGTTATAAGTCTGACCACTGGCACATTCCTTACATACGCACTCTGCTGAACAGGCACTGCTCTAGAAAGTGCTAAGAGTTATTTACCTTCAAGCCCTTGGAAGTAAACACGCAGAAACTTATTTAAATATTTAAGTAAATTAGGTTTTCTTGTTTTACAGAAAAACTACATAAACTACACAAAATATTTTGGTGTGAATAGAAGCGAAAGAGATGTACAGAAAGTGCCTGAAACTTTCTTTAGTGCTTACCTGAGGCAACTCTACATCCCACAAAATCACATCTTTCCAAGGCTTTCAAGTATATTGGAAATTTGTGCATAAAAACAGGTTTCAAAGGACACACTAAGGACTGTTTTTGAAGGATAAAGCAGTCACAGAACACAGACTTGAATGGTAGCTTCCAGTGAGCATAGCTTGAAGTTGCTCATGAAAGTGGCCTTAAAGAATAACTTTACCCTGCCATGAACAGGTCAAAAAGACAATGACGAAGTGTAATAAGTGGGGGAGAAATGGACCTTGGTCTGAGACCTCCAGTTCAGTGTCAGGGGTAGGCTTTATTCCTAAGAGTGCTGACACAGTGAGGACACAACATAGGGACTGCTTAGGTGAAAGAACCTGTCATGGAATTTAGTACATTCTGGACCAGAAATCAACCCTTTTCCGCAGCCCAACATCTGGTGTTCAGATGATGGATTACAAGACTTCTGTGTTCCTAAAAGAGCTGTGTGATTCCTTCTGTCTCAGGCTGACAGGATTAAGGATTAATGAAGTCTGGAGAGGAGCTCCCACTGGTGAAATCAAGCAGCCGCCATCTCCCTTCCTCCCAGAATGAGTCAGGATTCCTTTTTGTTCATTTGTTTCACACAGTCAGACACTGCCATGCTGCTCAATGCCACCAAGAAAAAGAAGAAGAAATAAACAACAATTAAACAAACTTTGGATTTGCAACTTAAATACTGAAATGAAACATGGGGAAAGCTAGAGGGAACAGCAAGCCACTCCTTTGACTTCAAGTATCAAGTAACGGGTTTTGTATAGGGGGTGTTGCAAAACAATCAGAGATGCTCAGTGCTTTGTCCCAGCCTCATCCTTGCTGAGCTCATGGCTGGATGCTGTCAGGTTTTGGAGCATCCTGCCTCAGCATCCATGGCTTTTGGGGGGCAGTTACCAGAAGGCAAGAAAAGGCCAGAGCAATTTCTGTTGCTGCTGCAGGGCTCAGGAAGCATGAAGTATTTATCAGTTTGAGCAAGCCAATCACTTTGCCAGTCTCAATAGCAGCCTGTGAGCCGAGTGCTGCTGCTGGCAGTGCATGGAGCTGCAGAGGGTCACCCTGCTCACCGCTCACTCAGCTCCTGTTTGTGTGACTAAGATAACTGCAAACAGAGCCCAGAAGAAGCCAGAGCAGCACACTGCTGTGGGTTACTGTCCTCAGACACACATGGCTGCCTTATTTCCGAATCACAGGGTTAATGAAGAGATGCCGAAGGATCTCAAGGTGAATCGGGAACAGAGAGATTGATTTTGCAAAGTGCTGAACTGAACTTTGGATTAAACGTGAGCCCAGAGATAAGTAAAGTAGCCCTAAAAGCTGTAACATCCTATTTCTCCTCCCAGTCTTCAATTTTTCTTTCTCTTCTTCCCTGCAACAGATTGATATGAATTACTCAATAATCACCACCTCTCCTGGGCTTCAGCTTTCAACTGACAGAGAAGACCTTATCTCTGTCCTGGGAGTAAATGGTCCTGGGTTATCCTTTTTCTAGTTTTTTTACTATTTGTTCTGAACTTTAAGGACAGAATATCCTAATTCCTAGCACAAAATCATCTCTCATTTAATAATAATCAGGAAAAAAATGTAGTAATCAATAAAAATATTCAATAAACCTCTTGTGACTATAAGATTCTGCAAGTGACTTTATGTAAGTCACTGTATTTTTTTATGCTTCTCTTCTCAGTCTGTTCTGGAAAATTGTAGTTCTCTCTTCTTCTGCTTTTCCTGTTTAGTTAGACCACAGGCACTGTAGCACAAGGTCCCTAGCAGCCCCCAAACCACAGTAGTGCCCAAAGATACATGGAATGATAAATACATATATACACACATACAAAGACAGGTACTTCAAGCTAGAGTTATGATTAAATCTCTCATATTTTGGGAGGAGAAGAGGAATATTGTTAAACTCAGAGGCACTAAATAATTGGTAAATCACAAACATATATCCTAAATAAACCAGGCTCTATTAGCTTACACTACCATTCCCTTTGAAAGAACTGCCTTTCAGAAAAACAAGAAAATGGCATTTCAGACTCCAACTCTTACTTCAGTCTAAAACAAGTCCTTAGCAGTAGAAAACGAAAAAAATTATTTTAAATAGATAATGAGTTTCAAGGTGAGCACCTTACCCCTGGCACTTTTCAATTAAGAGTGCAGGGCTTGCGTGTCTTGAGAATACTATTACTGACAGTGCTGTTCTAATATATTTTTAGAGGATTGCCCTCAGGGCTCCAGTTTCTTCAATCCACATCCTCCTCTCTTCCTTCCGAGGCTCCTGCTGAGTTTCTGACAGCCCATAATATTTCAACCTCTCTCATCCTTTCCACCTTCTTCCTAACTAAAACCGAACAAACATTTTTTAACCTACTTTATTGTTGTTTTTCTCCCAGCTGAAGGCCCCACATGTGAATAGGCTGTTTGAACATCATCAGGAGAGGTGGTGCTGGCTGATGAGCATTAGCACACTGGCCTCAAGAATTCTGTCGGTGCTGCCTGTGGGGTTGCATACAGATTGGCTCTGCTCAAGCCTCGAGTGTGCTCAGTGGTGGAAAACCAGCAAAAACCTGTGTGTCAATAAACACCAGCCTTCCTCCCACTCCTGTTTTACACCAGATACAAAGTCTGGGATTGCTAAAAGGCGATTTTGGGGAACTTTGATCTTGCTGCTGCTTACAACAACCAGCTTGAAGCTCAAACAGGACTTAGGCTTACACAGGGCACAAGGTTGTCGGTCCTTACCTGCTTCACAAAGCTGCTCTCCCACATTCCAAATAAAGCCACTGGAATGCCCAGAGAAGAGTTCCTATTTGCCATCCCACATGGATTTACACTGCTTTTCATTCCTTTACCTTTTTTCACAATAGATAAATACAAACAAAACAAAAGCTTCACTAATTAAATTCAACATCTTGTCACAAGGATGAGAAGTTCCAGGTTGCAGATATTTCTGTACCCACTGACAGCTGTGCTATGATGATTATTATTAATAACAGCTACAAGTATGCTTGGAGTAGCACACGATCTCTGAGCAGGCAGCCCAAAGACATCATTTATTTCTTGGCTCATGTTAGATTTATTGTATTGTATTAAGGGTTGTTTTGTCATTAATCTACAGCTCCTGAAAACCCTAGCACCTTTCTAATGTAGGGAGAATGCGGATCCTGTGAACCAGAGATGAAGGTTATGAAGTATTTAACGAGAGCCAGTGTTCACAAAGCACAACAACAAGTCCCCTCTTCACCACATGCCTTGCAAAATGGGGAGTTTACAAAGCTGTGTAAAAGGATATGACACAGTTTTTATTTGGTATGTCACCTGTCATTGCTGGAAGGAGCTAGTGATGTGTCTGGACAGATAAACCACTCAAATGAAATTAAGGAAAAATAGCACCTTTCCCAGTTTCCATTAACACAGAGCAGTGTTGTTTCATCAAGACCACCACACCATAAGAGAGAAAAACAATTTCTCCAGATCTGATTGTAAAAAAGATGAAGACAAAAGCTCCAACTTTCTGAAAAGAAAGGGAGAGAAACCTCTAAGCAGGGGGCTGTCAGGACTGTGCTCTAGTCCTCTCTTTTGATATAGGTGGACTTGTATGCAACTGAGGGATTTATATCAGAGGGCTACAGAATCTCAGAGCCCATCAAACACCTCAGCTCTTGCCTACAATCAGTCTGGATGGGTTGCTGCAGAGGGATGGTTTACTTTCACCTTTTCCTCTGCATTTCAATGGTTTGGGTTTACTGAAAGATCAGCTATGTGAACATCTGAAGTTTTAGGTGAAGTTCCTTCATTGTCCAGGCCACCCCAGGGAAAGAGGATCTCAAGAAAAAGACAGTGAGAGTGAACACATCCTCTCACTGTGAGGAGAAAATGAAGGGAGGATCCAGTCTCACTGTCTTTAAGGATGTGAGAGCATAATTTTCCATTATTCTAGCTCCTCCCTCTCCTATTCTAGAGATCACCTTGCACACACCTAAGGCTCAGTATGCAACAGATGCAGAAAAATCCTTTAGGATGACCAAGATCACTAATGCCTTCTCAGGTATCATAAGTTTACAGGTCAATATGTAGGAAGATCATCATTGCATTTATGTGTGGCTTGTTAGAATGCCGAGATTAAAAAAAATACAGAATTCTGTGAGTCCATGTTTATTTTTGCACACCCTGGTCTTTTACACAGATAATGCCAACTCAAGCAAGTCTACACCAGGAACTATTGGATTATTCAAAATTATTCTGAGAAAAGACAGAATTTTGCAGATCATCATTTCTAATTCTTGTCTCTTCTATAAGGCAACAATTATGAGAAAATCCATGGAGATATTTTTGATACATAAACCAGTTAAAAGCAGTTTCTCCTCATGATTAAGAGAACGATATGCTGAATCCTCTTTGGCAACACTCTAACAAAATAGTTGATAAGCAGTAATGGAGTGACAGAGACTGGGCAATATAAGACCTGTGGCAGCATGAATTTTCAAGATTTTAAGTGAGAGGGAGACAGCCAAAAATGGGAGTCTCTAATAGTTCACTGAATGCATGTGAGCTGTGCATCCCTGCGTTTGCAAATTAGCTGCCTCAGAGTTTCAAAGGGAGCTAGAAAGATTCAAATGACAAGTATGCTCCCATCTGGTGAAAAATTCTCTTTCAAAGGAGAGGAGAATCATGCTGTACTGACCAAAGTGCCTTGCTAGTAAGACTTTGAAATAACAACACACAATTTTCTCCAGCTGAGAAGAAAACTGTTTGGGAAAAGCTTCCAGTCACAGATTTGAAAACCTCTGCAGGTTCACTCAACCCAAAAAACCTCAGAATTCATGAAAAGGCAATCCATATGACCCAAAAAAATCATACCTACCTATTAGCAAAATCCATATGCAATAGAACTACCAGCTTGCATAGAGTAACTAATAAACAGCATGTTTCTCTTTTCTCAAATCCAGGTATTTTTCACAGAATAGCATAAAAATAATTTCTAATAAGAATAAATTGAAGAAACATTTAGTTTTCTTTTTTTCTTGGCCGAACAAAAAAAAATTCACCTCGAACAAGTAAAGTTTGTTCAAGCATATGAAGACAAACCTTTATAGATTTTAAGCAAACTCATCAAATAAAAGTGACAGGATGTGATAAATATTTTTTCATTATTTATTACAAGCTGATCAAAAGGTGTATCTGTAATCTGTAATATCTATAATCTGTAAACTGTAATATCTGTATTTTATTCTAGCATAGATGCTTCCCATCAATAAGGTTTTTTAATGTCAGAAACATTCATTACATGCTGGCTCCTACAATCAGCTGGGAAATTACTCCTTCTAGGCTAATCAATAGGAAGCTTACAGTGATAATGTAATCAAAGCAGTGCATGTGAAATAAATGGTTTGATCAACATCAATCCCTGTTCAAAAACCTATTAATACATATATGAGCCACTTAAATTACAACTGGCATCATTCTGCAGGAGGCAGAACAAGACAAAAATACTTGCAAAATCATCCCAACTATTTTAATTGCATGAACAGCAGTGATTCCTCTGGGTGAGTCTAGATCACATCATCAGCCAGTTATTAGCCTCTTCTTTCCAGACATCCACATTTCCACCACCCTAGCGTCATTAGAAAGACATTTTGGAAATACGAGTTCAGTGTTGGGGAACCAAAAAGGTCAGAGGTGTAAAAACTGTTCCTACAAAGTTTTATTTCTTTTGCAGAAAGATCAAAAAGTTCTGGTTTTAACTGAGAAGCTCAACTCACTACTTAAACTGGGAGATGCCTTACCTGCCTTTCCAACAAAAAATGAACAAACAGATTTAAAATAAAATACAATACCTCATTGCATATGCCATCCTTTATCTTTTAATTTTAGTCAGCAATGCATGAGCAGGAGATGCTAACAATTTTTAATTTCGAGGACAGGAAGAACTGTGGCAACCACCTAGTCAGATCTGCTTGAGAGTACATGGAACAGTCCCCAGCAATTCCTACACCAAAAGGAATAAAATGTGGCTGAAATAAAAGCACTTCTCTTAGAAAGCAAATTCTTATTTAAAGACTGTGAGTAGTGATCAACAAATCACTTTCCTCAATAAATTACTGTAGCAGTTAATTAAAATGTGTCCCTTATGTTCAGTTTTCTTTGGCATCCAACATGTAGAGAGCAGACTTTGTTTTATCTTGCATTACATCTAGGCAAAGTTTGCAAGGTCTGGCAGTAATTTTTCTCTACAAAAATGGATAGAAGCTGGAGGCACCTTTCTGGTACACTGCCTGATACTTCCACACCATGAAAAAAAGGCACAAACATTGCTTCTACTCCAATTTCTGCTAGTGGCTGGTGCCTGAAGATGTTTGTGCTTCAGCTACCCCGTGTCACAACTCATGCCAACACCTCTTCAATCATAACCACCACCTGCCCTAGCTAGGGTGCTCTAGTGCAGGAGTCCCAACACATGCTGCCATCACACCTTCATTCTGTGGTGCAGAGAGATCTTTCTGCAATAAATACAAAAGCTCTTTAATTTTTTTCAGTTTTCCTCCACACTGCATATTCACTTGATGAAAGATGCCTTGTTATTGTCTCCTTGCTGCACGGAACAAACCGAACTCTGTAAACTCTCTCAAAAGGATAAAAATTTCAAAAGATCTGTGGGAAGCCGGAAAAAAGAATCTTTGTTTTCTGACAGCCCAGCTTCTCCTATGGACCTCTTTTTCCTCCTCCCTGCCCCTAAGTTGGCCTAGACTCCTTGTCCCAGAGCAGAAAGGGGAAAAGTTGACTCTACCACTCCCAGCTGCGCACAAGGGCAGGAGGAATTGGTACTGCAGGATGCCCCAGCCCACGTGTGCAGCCCTTCTTGAGCAGGAACGAGTGGCTCAATCCCGTTCTGCTCTCCCAGCTGTCCTCCCAGCCCCAGCAGAGGCAGGGAAGGCAGCCCAGCACCCTGGGCAGCTCTAGGCTTTGCTGTATCCCAAGCCTGCCCTGCAGCTGCCCTCATGCGCATCCTCTGATGTCAGTGGACCAGAGATGTGTGTGTTGGGGTGAATCACATTAGAGCTATTTAGTACTGGGAATTTCTATATTTATAACATAACGGTGGCAACTTAAGCGCTCTGAGGTCCCTGGACTCACACATCTATCTTCCGGAATTACTTGTCATCGAGGTGTCAAACCCAGGAGCATCAGGTTGACAGTTTGTTAAAATGGGCAAACTAAAAGATTCTGCCAAGTTAACACTTGAATGACTTATGAACCACTCATTTTAATATTTGATTTAAGTTTGAGAGGGTTGATTGCATGTGGAAGTGCAGGGCCTGACAGTACACAAAGGAGTCATTCATAGGGCAAAAGACATTTAGTTCAAGCCAAACCTAAGGAAAACAGGCAGGCTGTCTCTTGTTCAGAACCTGTTTCTCCTACAGCTGCTCACACTGGTTGTCACACACTCTAGTTCTGGGCATCTTCTGCACAGGAACAGTCAAAATAGGTGACAGCTCTGTGACCCAGACATGCTTTTGGTTTGCACCACTGTTTTATTTGCAAATGCAGCATCAACATTTCCCAGTGATTGGGTCCTTCTTTCCCATCAGGCACTGCAAGCAGCCACCAAAACACATCTGTGTCATAAACAGGCACGAATTAAGTGACACTATCCACGTATCTCTTCCTAACAGCAAGCACTCCCTGAGACTCCAAAGGAGTTTATAAAATTCCAGAGGAGTCAGGTTTGTCCCCCCAGCCTCCAAAAGCTGTTCATTGTGGAAGAGCAATCTCCTTGCAGAGACCCCAGCAAGACAAAAGTGCAGAAGCTGAACCAGGAAAACAGGCAAATATTTTCTCTGCTATCTGGTCACCTGCTTTTCAAAGGGATGTAACTCAGGGCAATTACACAAGCAAGTCAAAAAGTCACTGCCCATCACACATACAAGAGATACAAACCACATCCATGTCCTTAATATTCTCAGTGAGCAATTCTAGGCACTTGTGCATGGGTTTATGGCACAGACAGTAACTAAAATGTACTTAGGAAGCTCCTACTAGAAACGCTGTATTTTCATCTCTGGCTATGTTCTGAATTTTTAAACATATAAAAAAATGTGATGATCTTTGCTATTGAGAGAAAAGCAGACAGGAACAGGGATCAGAACAGTGTGTAGGTAAGAACACAATTAAAGACAGACCAAGTGAAATCATGGTACCAAAAAACAACACATCTGCTGGGACAAGGAAGGATACAGAGACTCAGAGAGAATGTCACTGTCTTCAACTTCCAGGTCTCAAAAATGCCCGAGAATAAAAACTCCATGAGTCAAAAATATCATCATAAACTTCTTGAAGTACTTACCTCTGCGTATTCCTGCCTTTCATAATATAAAGCACACTGTGTATGAAAATCTGCCATCCCACATTTCATTTTATGGTACAATATAATGAATCAAAATGAAATATTTCAGAACAAAAAAAAAAAAAGATGAAATCACAGAAATGAGAAAGCTGTAGTTAGGTCAGTTAGAAACCCAAATAATTTGAAAAATTCTTTGAAAGCAGCCAGCTCCTAACAGTTGGGGTTTTTTAAAACAACAGGACTTTTCTAACAAAAAACAACTCTGTTTATTATTTTTGACTGCTTGACTTCAAGTAAAGCTCATTTTAAGCAGATTATATTGCAATTAGATCTAACAACTTTTGCAAAGCATGGATTAAGACCTGCACCACTGAACTCTGAGGGAGAGAGATTTGCCTTAGACCAGTGAATTAATATGCTTTAATAAGTCCATGCTTGTTTGTGAGGAAGTGGCTGATATTTCCTGCAGTCAGACCCTGCATGACCCTTGGTAAATTGAATACAGTTAAAAGATTTGTTGTTGCAGTGTAGATTTCTAAGCAACATTTTTCACTGTCATAATGCAAATTCAGTGTCAGGTGGAAGTTCCAGGATGGATTCAGTTATGGGACTCTTATTTGATCATTTATCTGTGGCTGCAGGTCCTCCACTTGAACAGCACATCTGAGATCAGATAGTGTCTGCATGTGCAACCAAAAATCCGTAGGCAAGCAGCACAGCCCCATTTTCTGTTGGCTGTACATTTCTCATTGGGATCTTCCACTCCCTCAAACTGATAAAGCACGGGGCAGACTGAATTTTTGTGTTTCCCTAAAACATGTTTCACCCAAAATGCACCATGTACAGCATAAGATGACAACATCCTTGAAGAGATTGTTTTGCACAGAGGGATTTGTGACTCATCAAGAAGGCAGGTGAGTTCTGCTGAATATATAATGCCAACTTTGACAGGAAATCTATGTTTCCTCTAAGAGGCAGAGTATCAAATTAGCAAAGACAGCACAGTTCCAGAAAATTGCAGCTCAGCAGTTAACTTACGCAAGTGATGAACTTGGCATAAGTGACCTGAAGATTTCAGCTCCTAAGAAAGCCTCACACCTGTAATAAAACCAGAACGATTAACATGCAGGACTCTCCCTGGCCGTACATTGCTGCTGTGGGGCCGTGTTGGGGCAGATCCACCTGGATGTGCTGGACTGCTCTGGATGTGGAGTCAAACGGGACGGCACATCAAAAGAAGGTGTTGCAAATGCCCATGCACTTCTTGACCTCTATTTCTAAATGTCAGCAATCACCAAGGATGGTACTGCTGCGGCTTGGCCTCCACAATACAGCTTAAAAAACCCAACTGATGGAGAATGTCAGCAGATCCTTCTGTCTGTGTAAGCACTACGAAGGAAGGACACTGGCAGCTCAATGCTGGTACCCAGCCAGCAGGTACATTACCTCAGACCCCACAGATGGTTTCAGGAGTTCTGCAGCTACAGAAATGACAGCCTTTCCCTTCCAGCCTGCAGTCTGTGAACAGACTCACTTACCTTTTAAGTATTAATGAAGTGCTCTGCTCACCTAATGAAAGCAAGTTTTCTCTACAGAGTGAGCTGGGACCTTGGCAAGCCAATTCGTGCAAGATTTTGCAACTCCTACCAATGATATTTAGTACTGTTCTAGAAAGTGCAGAACAACTGAGAGCTTTCTGGTGAGCTGGCAGAAACCAAATTGCCAAAAATAATTTTCCCCCCGAGGGCACAATCCACTTTGATACATTTTCTATTTTGAAAAATATAACAAGCGTTTCAGAACTGCCGCTGATTCTTAAAGTGTTGTGCTGTTATTAAAGAACCAGCCTCAGATTTCAGCTTGACATTCCTTGTTTAGAAATCATTTTCCTTGAAATGCACAAAAGTGTATTATTCAAGTGAATAACAACATAACACAACCCAAGTATATACCGACAGTATATATTAATTCCAAGATATTTTGAAGCAGCAAGATACCAGGGACAATGATAAGAACTGCAGGATTTTTAGAAATCCAGAAAGAGGAAGAATAAGAAAAAAAAAAAAAAAGTTTTAGGACAGCTTGCAGAAGATGTGATTGATTTAATGCAGTATAAGTTGTCCCTGCTTTCAGCCATTTACACAAATAAACAAGCATAGACCAGGGAAACAAACCCAAGGGACCTTCAAGGGGACTGTGGGCATCCTCAGGGAGCAGTGTCCCATCACAGTACCTCCTGACCTCTAAATCCTGCCTGCCTGCTGTGCTCCAATGCCCTCAAGATTTCATGCCAGTTAAGTCAAAGATTTGTATGCTGCTTCTCTGTGCGTTTTATGCTCAGCTCCCCATTTCCCAAAGGAAGGCCTCAGGGCTGCTATAGCTGGAATTGACCTGAGCTATGATTCAGCCTCTGGTGATGGGATCTCTGAGGAAGACTTTTCTCGCAGTGGTTCTCCCCTGCTACAATAATTCCCAAGTTCTAATTTTCCTCATGCCACCACTGCCCAAGAGCAGTGAGTTATGATGTTTGGAGGCTGGGGAAGGAAATGATCCATCAACCTAGCAGGCTCCAGTCTCCCACCTGGGATGCAGGGGCACTTCAGAGCATTTAGGAGACTGGAACAGTTGCTTACTTAGTGCCCAAGCAATCCTCAATGTGGCATTGATCAGTAATTTATAGTCATCCAGGCCCCTTTTGGTACTGTGAAGGTGTTTCTGTTCCTCAAACAAGTCTCCAAGTATTTGTGACCCACAGTGTGGCATAACTCTGAGTGGAGGGCAATTAAGCTAACCCCAGCACCCCTGAAAGTTTAATGATTAAATACAGAGTATGTTCTTACTTTCTTGTACTTCATGTACTTTATGCAACTCAGCTGCACTAAGGACTAAACCCTAACAAACTTTAGCTTATAGATATGTTTTTCAGCTAACAAACACCTGCCTGAGCTTCAGTGTTCATAGTCTAGAAAAAAGCAGTCATTAAATTGTATTTATTTATGGAAGATTTTCCTAGATGCCAGAGAATGCCCTCTTCTCCCTCTGAGTTTTTCACTGTATAACTCTTTGAATATTCTTTTATGCACTGGCGTATTGAAATATTAAGCTCTGACAAAAAGAAGGCTTCATGGAAAAAGTCAAATTAGAATCATCTCTTTTTAATGAGTCGAGTCTATGGCTGTTTCTCACAGTTTTCCATAGAGAAAGATCTGAGCTCTTGGATCAGGTGAGAAGCAATCAGAAGTGTCAGCAAAAAGAACACGCTTTCTCCTAGCTGCTCTGTCAGTCTAATTTTATGCTAGAAAATCATACATTTCTCAGTATTATCAGTTCGCAAAAGAAACCAAGTGGATTATTAGTTAATGCTAAGGGATTGCTAACATTACCTCTCTATACCAACATGGAAAAGGTCTCCCAATTCCAAAATGCTTATATACCCAAGCACATGGAAATATTAAAAACAATTAAACCCTAGAGATTTCCTGGCTTTGTAACATCATCTACAAGTGACGTATTGTATCACCTTCAATAAAAAGCAGAACCAATCCCAGCAACACCCTATTTACCAGTCAGGTAATAAATTCATCCCTTTCACTTACCCTCTCCTGCAGACTTCCTTTATATCAGGTTCTGTCTCACATGCATTTAAATAAAAGTCTCCTCCCTTTGAATGTTATTGGTGGACTTTTTTTGCCTAAAGGTCAGCATCCCCTCGGAGTGGACTGCATGCCTATGGATAAAATACAGAGGTAGCATCACAAACTGAAATAGAGTAACATCATTACAAACTATATGTCAGCTAATGCTGAGCAGTCCACCCCTTGCTTTACTTTTCATTAACAATTTGTACATACCTTTTTAGACAAAAAGGAGCTGGAGCAGAACTTAAAAAAAAAAAAAAAAAAAAAACTCGAACAAAAAAACCCCGACATCCTAGAAATCCTCACTTGAAGTTGGTGCCTAACATAAACTCCGTAATCTGGGACTACATGGCCAGATCATCCTGCCAGAGCCCCCTGCCCTGTGTGGAACCCTGAGAAAGGGACTTGCTGTTGACCCACACATCAAAGTACAGAGCTGAGTGAAGCTGCTCTGAGATACAGTGGGAAGTTGTGCTAAAGCTCAGAACACAGCTGTGATGGAGCGCCGAGGAGGAGACTGCAGTCACACTGCCCACCTGCCGGGCAATCAGAGCCTGTCAATAAGCCAATACCCTGCCGGATTCATCCCTCCCTATTCCCCATGCTCGCACCTACTTTGCAGATGCTTTGTATTCCCTGAATTGCCTCACTGCTTGAGCTACTCAGGCACAGAGTTAAGAAAACTCAAACATGAGTTCATGCAGCTCTGTCTCTGTGAAGGGAAGGAAGGAGGAAGCAGAATGAAGAAAGCACAGATAATGCTGTTGCCTTACCCTGGGCCTTTCTCAAAGCTATTGATTTTCTGTTGCAGCTTTTTACTGAAATCACAGCATGGCCTTCTGGCTGGCTGAGATGCATTTTTGTGTACACATGCTCCCTGGTGTCTCTATATTATCACATTATCCTCACATGCCAATTCTCAGCATCCCTGTCACCACTAGAAGCTGACACACAGGTTTCCTTTATAAAAACACAAAGCTGCAATAAATTCCAGTCCAGCTTAAGCTAAGCCCATTGTTGCTGATTCTTATTCATGGTACCTTATTCCCAGCATCAAAATTCTCCCTCTCCTTGTTTTTCTCCCTTTGAGGGAAAATGCTGTTTACTGAGAAGCTGTGCTAAAGCTCTAATTAACATGTGTTGCACTGAGCAAAAAACACACCAGCAAACAGGCCTGTATAAAGCCTATTTTAAAGTCATATTACATTCAAGACATGCTCCCTCTGTTGTGTAGGCCCACACAGACACATAGCGCTTACTGCCTGCTTCCACTGATGGCTGTTCCCAAGTTTTCCCTCCCTTCTGTCATATTCTCTGCCCATGGAGACAACAAATGAGCTATTCCCACAATCAAGAGAGGCACTTTGCTGAGTCAAAAGAATGAGCCCTAGTTACACAGGAAAATATTCTCAGACACAGGTGTGCAAGCAAATCATAATTACAGGCAGACTAGATGGTCTGCAAATTGTCCAGCATTTGTAATTAACTGTGCTCTCTAATGAAGACCACTCTGTGTGCTATTACAACCTAATAATGCTTCATAGCTGCTTGAACAAAGCTTTATTTCACTGAGAAAATGAGGATCAAATATTCACGGAAGTCATCCACCCTAGAGTGCATGATCCCCGAGTCAAAGATGAAATTGGGGGTTGTTTAAATATCAATCAAAATGAATTTGTTCTTAAACACTAATTTACCACAGAAATATAAGCCAAGCTAATGGGAGCTGCATCATGGAAATCTTTTCTGGAACCCGGTGAGATGCATCTGCAGGTCCTGAGGGAACTGGCAGAGGAGGTGGCTAAGCCACAATCCGTCATATTTGAGAAGCCGTGGCAGGCCAGTGAAGTTCGCACTGACTGGAAAAGGGGAAATACAATTCCTACTTTTCAAAAGGGAAAATGGAAAACCTGGGGAACTACAGGTTGGTCAGGCTCATCTTGGTGCCCAGCAAGATCATGCTAAGGCTCATAGGGATGTAACTGGTGACAACCACCAAGGCTTCACTAAGGGCAAGTGGTGCCTGACAAATCTGATGGCCTTCTGTGACAGAGTTATGGTGTTAGTGGATAAGGGAAGAGCAACTGATGTAATCTACTTGGGCTTGTGCAAAGCATCTGACTGTCTTGTTTGATGTCTTTGTGTCTAAACTGGAGAGACATTACTGAGATGAAAGGATTAAACCCGGAATATTTGGCAAGGAGAGGATAGTTTCACTCAAAGTGATTTTGCAGCTGGGAATGTGTCCTAGGTTACATGGAAGGTGTAACCAGAAGTATGTATTCTATTACCATCTCCGTAAGTTGTTAAAACAGGTGGGGCAGTGCTCTTTGTGTTCAGCATGACCCAGCCCTGATAACACCATCAGGGGGGCTATCTCTGCTAATGGGCCATCAAGGTCTCTGGAAGTGACCCAGCCCTGATAACACTATCAGGGCTACCTCTGCTAATGGACCATCAAGGTCTCCAGGAATGACTCATCAGCCATTGTGAGGTGCTCCGCCCAAAGGGGAGGAACTGAACATTCCCACCTGCATATAAGAGAGAGACTCTGAAACATTGGGCTACCTTTTCCACTGGATTCCCAGAGAGGAAGAGCTCAAGAGCCACTGCTGGACCTCCAGAGACCAATGAGATTTTTCTACAGGATCACCACTTTAACAAGACTACGTCCATCACTCCAACAGGACTGCAGCCACCATCTTTAACTGGACTGCCAGCACCACCTTAACAGGGTGACAGGTTGTATTCTAACTTTATTTATCTGAACTGTTATTTCTGTATTATTCTCTTGCTCTAAATTCTAGTGTAAAAAACTGTTACTCCTTCTCCCACATTTTTGTCTGAAAGCCCTTGATTCCAAAGTTATAACAATTCGGAGGGGAAGGGGGTCACATTATCCATTCTAAGGGAGGCTCTCACCTTCCTTAGCAAGATGCCTGTCTTTTCAAATCTAGACAGAATGCTAAGAATATCAGTGTGGGAAAACTACTGTTTGCTAGGATGGACTAAGCTCAGGAAATCCTGTGTCCCTGTGTGCCTCTGCCTCCTGGTGTTAGCAAGGCAATGAAATGAATCTGCTGTTTGCATTTCAGCTGGGGCTTGGTGCTCACCCTGGTTCCCTGTATCACACACACAAGGATTTGATGTGTGGACCATTAGGTGGATAAGGAATTGGCTGGGTGGTCACACTCAAAGAGTTGTGGTCAATGGCTCAGAGTCCAAGAGGAGAGCAGTGGTAAGTCCATTCCTCAGGGATTGGGGCCAGCGCACTGATACCTTTGTTGGTGACAAGGACAGTGGGATCAGTGTGATCAAACTCTCAGCACATTTGCTCATGACACCCATTTGCGTGGTGTGGTTGGCAGATTGGAAGGGAGGGATCCATTCACAGGGACCTGGACAGGCTTCAGAACTGGGGCTGTGTGAAACTCATGAGCTACTCCTTATTCCTGAAGACAGGAAATTCTTCAGCAAGTTCCTCCTCTCCCTAACTCCCTAACTCCAAGACTGGATCTCAAGCTTAACTGATTCTATAATCTGTGGCAGTAAGGACAAGAAGCACAGATGCTGCAGCCAGTACTGGTTTTATCCCAGAGTCAATAAGTCACTTTGCAGAAAGCATAAAGCACTTTTAGACTCTGCTGGTGCCAGAGAATCACCATTAATGCCAGTTTTTAATACCTCCAGGGTTAATAGTATTGAGGAAATTCCAGTGTAAGGATGTTAGATATTTGCTCGTTTCCAATTCAAATGTTATTCTGATGAGGTCAAGGCCTAATTGTACAAGGACGCTGAGACCTGTAGAATAATGATAAAAACATGCCCCAATTTCTTAAGAAAGAATTACAGCCATGATTAGCATTTGTATCACACTTAGTGTCAAAGTACCCCTGAGCACTTTGCAAAGCACATCCCCACCCCACAATGGCTGTTCAGCAATCCTGGAAGTCAGCAGCACAGCTGCATTATGCACCTGCCCTTCCTCCTCCTTCACAGGCAGCCTGGGCAGAGCCACACTGAGTACTCAGGGTGCAGTATTGCAGCATTTATGGAGCAAGCAAATCCAACAGGCTCTGAAAGCCCCAGAGGCTTCCTGACTTTCTTCATGCCTCCTGCAGGACCAAATTTCTACCATGTCCCTTTGGCACTATATGAATACCCTCACTGGAGCAACTTTAGTCAGCCAGGGCCGCAGAATGCCCCAGACATAATCAGCTTTGCACAGCTCATTGTGAGAGAAGACAAAATATGTCACGAATGGATGAGAGAAAACCTCATTTATCCATACTGATTTTGGTGGTTTTCTGACAAGTCATGCCAATCCAAATCTTGGCAAAAATATTTTAAATGGTAGCATGAAGTTAAAAGGAAATTGTGGTGACTGACCATACTGAGGGATTAGTTCTGTCAGGACAAAAACACCTATAGATGACTTAATTACTTGGCAAAAGCACTGTATATAAAGGCAACAATGAATCTGCCAATTCCCAGCATGTCGAGCTCCTCCACAACGAACAAATCACAAAAGTAATTACAGACAGTTAAAATGCAAAGAGCAGGAAGCCATTTCCTAAAAGGCACAATTACTGGGCCCCTAGAGGCTGGGTTCAACTCTACACCCTGAATTAATTTCCATTCATTTCCATCTGAAACTTATATGGTTTTCCCAAGATGTAAGATGGAGATGTTTCCAATATAAATGAGACTTGATGACGAAGCAAGTAGCAGCACAATCATCAGTGACCTGTTCAAGTCCCTCATTACCATGACATTTCACAATAGCCAGCTTTCTATAACGCAGCTTCGAATCAGCCAAAAGAAAGACCTTGCAGTCAGCATCTTAATTTAGAGATTTCAGAATCGGAGATGGCCTTGGCAGAAACTTTCCAGCCCCACTGTTCCCAGAGCTCAAGGCTCCTTAGATCTCTCAACCCTAACTCTGGGCCTAATGGCAGCTGGGGGCCAGGGCCCAGGGGCCCAGTCCTTTGGGGTGTCCAGATGAGAAAGGTGTGGGAGCAGCCATGATGGGGCCTTGTCGTGTTTGCCTTGGCAGGCCCTTTCCAGCTCTGGTGTAGCTGAAGCTTGAGGCCCTTTAGATCTCCTAATCCTAACCCTAGGCGTAACCCTAACCGTACCCTTAGTTAATTTCCCGATCCGAAGTTTTTCTTCGTCTCAAAAATATGTGCTATTTACTTGCAGGGACATGTTGATAACTCTATGTGTCTGTTGGCTGCTTGGGCTACATTTTTCATACCTCCTCCATTTACACTTACTGAAGAGAGGCAGGCTCTTAAAATCGATTCTCTCGTTCACTCTCTAGGAACCTCATTTTCCTTCAGGCAGCCCAGGTTCTTAGGAACTATTCTAAGAACATCCTTCATTGTCTCACTTTTCTTGCTCTTGGGCAGAATGTATTGCTCTTCTACGGGAGATAATTTATTCAGAATCATTTTCCAAATCTGAGGTGCTACTCTTAGGCTCAGCCAAGCTTCTTGGTAAATTTGCCTGTGCAGAACAAGCAAACTAGGAGAGGATAAAGCTGAGGAGGGGTCAGCTGCACCAGTAAAGTACACTCTGGGGCTACACAAACTCCTCAGCCTCCCTAGAAGAAAAGGAGTTTAAATTTGAGGGGGAGGGAGTCTTTTACATATCTGGAAACAGATGGTTCCTGTGTGCGCTGTACTTCCACCTGTGTTTTTCCCAAGGCTACTGAGGAGCCAGACAGATGCTGATTTGGAGAAGTCCAGGCCATTTCTGTCACTCATTAACATGGGCAGTGCTAAACAGGGAGCAACCACAGCTGTGCTGTTTGCACCTGCACACACCGACTGCAGATCCTTATGAAATTAGCCATAGAAATAATGGGGTCATTCTCAGGAATCTTTGGAAATTTCACTGTCAGAGTTACACACCTTCACACCTAACCTGCTTTGGGCCCAGACAACACCATGGATCACAAGCAAGGTCAGTAACACTTTGATACTTTCCTGTTTCCTACTTCAGTACACGAAGATCTGTTCTTTCCGGACATTCTCAAGACACAAACAGAAACCAAAAATTTACAGTTGCTGTTTAAGTCCTTGTAGTTAAATCCTCCTGGGGCATATCTGCACACTTCACTAAAAAACCCCCATTAAAGCAGAGCAGATTTATGTCAGATGAGCATATGACACTGTTTCTTTCTTCCCCTTATTCATCCTTACCACAGACATACCAAGCACCTTTTTGTGCTTTGCAGAACATTTATAAAGAGCATTACTAAGAAAAGCAGTTTTCATTATTCACAAAAGCCTATAAAAGTTACCAGGCCAATATTTCAGTCATTCGTTTTTAGTGTTATTTTCTGCCAGGAATGTACAAGTTAATATGACCTTTTACAAAATCTACCCTTAAGATGCCTCCAAGCTATGATGGGATTACAAAATTTGAAATCTGCTGAGGCAGATGAAATGTTTTCTTCTAGAATGACCTGAAAAAATACAGGGCATGCTCGTGTATTCCTTCAAAATTCTCATTCAGTGGGTTTCAGCTTTTTTTCCTCTCTGCTGATTTGCAGACCCTTAAGCATTTTCCTTCGGATCCCCCAATGTCAGCATAATAATAATATTCTTGCCTTTCTTAATTACCTTTCTCAGATCCCTTTGAAGCAGCTAATAGACCAACAGGGATCCATAGAGAATAATCTGAAAATGATGAGTTAATAACTTCATAGGGACAGACCCTTAAGTGATTGTCCTTCAAAGAAGGACACACTTTACTAACAGTGTATATATTATAAAGTAGTTTCCTATTCTTCTGTGTTGCATAACAGAAATAACAACTGCAACCTTTGCAATCCTTTGACACTACATTTGTTTAAACTGTCACAAAACCTGCCCAGGGCACCCTGGGGTAGCCAGGGTCAGCAGAGTGGTGAATCCCAGGCTCAGGAATTACACATGGCAACAGTATGCAAAACAGGCTTGATGGTAATGCTTATTTTTATGTGCCTCCTTCTGTGCGGAGGGTTACAAAACGCTCCATGCAGAGCCAATTATTCACAGCTCAAGCAACCAGGGATGGCGCTGAGGGAAACCTCATTTCTAAAGGAAAGTAATATAGATTTTAGCACTGGAAGTTTTAATGGTAATGCACACTAGAGAGAAATAGCACTTAGAAAAATGTACTAATGATACTGTCTTTTCAATAGAGACATCAGAGCAATAGTTTCTATGGTGCTTTTGATCCTGGACTCTGACGGTGAAATTTTCTGATCGGGAGCTGATGCGTAAGTTTTTATGAGGCTCTCATTAACCTTAGCTTGAAACTTTCAGTGGCACACACACTTTTGCTAGACACTGTGTAGAGGTAAATTTGAGGAAGATGAAGTCTATTAGGAAATAACAAACTTCAAAACCAACTATTCCACTCAGGAGGTTTTTATCTGAACTATTGTTAGATGATTCACAACTATTTTCAAGCCCCAAAGAACACTCACCTAGAATGTCATGCGAAGGATGCTGTGGACATACAACTCTGGTTTGTAAAATCAAGCCAAGGCAACAAACTTGATCTACAGGCAAAATCCAGGGTAGCTTTCTCTGCAGCACTGGGACACTGACCTGTGAGAAAGGAGAGGGGGAAAAAAGAAATTCAGGACCACTTCTTAAGACTGTGCAGAGAAACAGATTCTCAGGTGTTAATCCTCAACACTAGGTGCCCAATTCACAAGGTAACAGCCTGGTTGTAAATTTCCCACCTCAGCAAGCAGGGAAAACAGTATCTGTGTTCTTTTAAGGCTTAGTCCTGCTTGTGAAGGATGAAATCTTTAAAAAAACTGGTCAAATACACAACATAATGCTGGCTATAACCTGCAGCTCAAATGTGTTTAAATTGTACACAGAACAAACTCAACCTGCACCCATGCTCCAAAGGTATTTAAAGATTGCTGTGAAAAATTTGCAAAGTGAAAACATCCAAACCTGTTTCAAAAGTTCTTTGCCTCAGGCACCAGCCCTATCTCTGCATTAAGTTTTCATACACAGAGCTAGAGAGCAGATGGCCAGCGCAAGCAGACAGTTTTCAATAGTGGTGTGTCAGGCTCAGTCATAGGTTTATCTGAGCAGCCTGTGCCCTGTTTAACAGAAACATCCAAAGCCTAAAGATAGCATTGCTTAAGCATTTCACATAAAAAGGTGACGAAGAAATGCAGATAATACAGGAGTTCTTTAAATGATGCTGTTAATTGGCAAGTCATCTGTCAACCTTACAGTGGGCTTCCAATGGCTTCTCTGGCTATTCAGACACTTTCAGAGTCCTTCTGTGAAAACTTGATCAACATTTCCTCTGGGCTGCACGTCATGTTAGCCCAAATTAACACTTCTGTTTTTCAACTTTTTCAATAGTCTAAATTCTGACTTCCCAAGCATCATTTCTCTTTCAAGTTTAATGTAGTATAATGTAGATGGAAATAGTGCAGAATGTTTCAAGCTCCCTGGCTCTGAAGGAGCAGAAAGGATATAATCTTGGAGGTGGGAAAGGAGAGAAAAAGAACTGCTTTGTTGTAACACACTACTCCATGTTCAAAAGGCTGTGTGACACCTCCAAGTTTTGACAACACAGCTGCATTTATATCTACTTGTGATGAGAATTCCCATCAGCTCAAACCTGGCATTATGCCTGACTGGCAATTCATTATTTATTGTAATGTAGGAGCACTTTTTAAATCACAGCAGCTCCTCTTTACTGTTCTCTCTCCTCTCTACCCTGAGCATGCCAAGGAGCTGACGTGCCTAAGTGGAGATGTCACCACTGAGCTCTGGGGCTGTGTTCCCCAGATGGTGCAAAGGAACAGCCTGTTTATTCCAAGCAGGGGCCTGAGAGAGATGCTCCAAATTGCACTCTGAGGCAGCCTCCCTCCCCATCCACTGCAGAGATAGCCAAGATATGGAAAATGAGTAATGAAGGGGAAAAACATAAAGCAGGGCTCTGTTCAAGAATTAATGTGCTCATTTTAACTCAACAAGCTCAATCTTCCCTGTTTACAGCCTAAATTATCTCCTTTAATGCTGAAACAATAGAGCGAGAACACTGCCACTGCTTCCCTCATGGTAAGCAGACAGGTGCATGCTGCTTGTTGCAGGAAAAAAATGAGCCTCCTAATAGGATAATATAGTTTGGATTATATTAGTTACAGAAAAATTGAGATGAGAAAGCCTCAAGGGCATAATTATCATGAAACATGGAGCTGATTACTGTAAAGTGCTGAGCTCCAGACAAAGTCATTGGGTGTTATATGTGCATTATAATATGATCACTACTGTCTTTCCACAAATAACGGACAAAAGGTAGGTTTTCATACAGCTACA
Source organism: Origma solitaria (assembly GCA_013397895.1). NCBI lineage: Eukaryota > Metazoa > Chordata > Aves > Passeriformes > Acanthizidae > Origma > Origma solitaria. The sequence goes on along the minus strand of VZRL01005376.1, from coordinate 1,332,172 downwards.
CGTCCAGTTTTCTTCACTGAGTATTTTTATATATAAATTTTTTAAATCTGCAGCTCATAATCATACCCATTTAAGCCTCTATGAGTGCACAGAACAACAGCACAATTATTTATAATCCATATATAGAACACAGAAATTGTGTAGTACTCAGAGAACACTCAGTACTGCATATTCAAAGGAACAATGTTACAGAGACATTTCCTGAATGAAGATCAATCCTCTTGACCAATGTAACAGAAAGAAAATTAGGGCTAATGAGAAGATCAATCAAAGAAAATTCAAAGACTTCCAGATATTTCTCCAAGTAGAGATCAGAGGAAAAGTGCTTTTATGTCATTGGGATTTTCCAGTGAGTCTGAGGGAGCAGAACTCTACAGTTTCACAGGCCCTGTTCTGCTAGTGGGCAGAGAAAGAATCACACAGCACCAGCTGCACCTACTGGTGGGCTGGGCAGCCTGAACTGGTATCCTGGAGTGAAAATAAAGGTACTGCAGTAAAGGAACAAGATAAAAACTTGGCAGTCAAGAACATTCTTGAAAAACGTTTACACCTGTGCCAAGGGAACGTCTCTGCTGGTATCATCCCAGATCGGAGCTCAGAGTAAGCAGGAGGAAGGGCAAAAGGCAGAAGCTCTAGCAGAAAGTCCATCAATGGTACTTTAAGTGACTTGAACTGTGAGCCAAGAAATGAATAAATTATGACATCAAAGTCTGCACTCATATAAGTGACAGGGTGCTAATTTAATATTTATTTTTATGTTGAGGGAACTCATTACCTACAGAAATGTTTATGTGCTCTCTAGAAACAATAATTTGTTTTCTTCTTTTTAAATTACTGTTATTGGCATTTCCCCTATTGACAGGGGAAAGTACAGAACTACACAAAACTGCCCAAATCACAACATAACATTTCAATGTGTCCATCAGCTAATGCTAATCTATAATTGAACACCATGTAGGAACTCAGGAAATCCATTAATCTATATAGATTGTTCCTTCAGGATCAGTGCTTCAGGTTACTTTACATAAGGAAAGGCATCCAAGGTCTAGGACACTGCTAAGAAACCCACAGATCTACAGAAACACTTACTAGGCATTTCAGGAGAGACATCTGACAACTAGAATGCTCAATAACTTCAAAAAGAATACACTCACTGAAGATGTCCACCATAGAAAATGCCTGCAAAGATGTAAAAGGACTTGAGTGACTTCGAAAATCAGTCAAAACGTGTTCAAAATCGTGATTTCAAAGTTTAACCCTAGCCCTTTCTTTTCCTTACACAGATGGCCCTTCAGTTTGACTGTGAAACAAATTTGGCAAGGAAGGCAAATACATTAATGATTTAACAGTTTTTAATGCTATTTGCTAATTGTCTCTACTTACCAAATCAAAGTTGTGGGGTAATAAAATTGAGACAAACCCCATGAAAATCACAACTGAAATTTTTGAAAAAGGAAGTCTTGTATCTCCAGTAGAGAGGCATTACTTTGCTTCCTCCGAGACAAAATGCTTGACTGTAAAGACCTACAACTCCCATCCCCTTTTGAAACAAAACTCTGAGCATGCCCTGATGCATGATGGTAGCAAAATGTCAGAAGGGGTTCAGTGCTATGTTCAAACGACAAGCCCAGGGGAATAGAATACCATTGGTACCATTCAGGACAGATAGAAATGCTCTGCAAAATAATAGAAATGCTCTGCGACATAATTCCCTGTACTTATTGAAAAGCACATTTCTTTGCAATACTATGCTGTAAGCCAATTATTCCCTTTCTCAAAGACTTCTAATTTCACAAGTATTTGTTTCCTCCAGTGGCCCCAGTTGTTCATATGGATTTTCACACATACAGTGCTCTCTCTATTCTGTAAGAAGTTGGAGATGAAAACTCTTTTGAAATCTTTTCACTGCCGGGAGAGACTGACTGATAAGAGCATGAGGCTGGCAACATAGAGAAGAAAAAGGCCTTATTTCAGAGTCATGTCCATGTGTGACAGCAACCCAGCAGAGATTTTATTAATGGCAACATGCAGGTTATTGCTGTGCAGCTGAGCACTGGGTGCTCCAGTGTGTGCACACACATAGCAGTTGAGAAGAGCCTTTTCTGCCTGTGCTGGCTCAGAATGGAGAGTTGCTTGTTCTGAAGAATGGTTCAGGCTAATTAAGACAGTGCTTCAGGGGGCCAACCCTACCTGGACACCATCTGAGCAGCTCTCCCAGGGAATATGTCTCCTGTCATTAAAAACAACTGGAGCAACTGAGCTTCTGCTGCTTCTCTTGGATTAAGACTTCAAGAAAGCTTAATGAAAGCAGTTTTCCAGTGTAAGAAAAGAGATGACACCAAATCACTACCTGCCTCATGGATCTGGTGAGAACTTGGGGATGAGTACTGATGAGCAGACAGAGCTCATTTTCCTATTAGCAGAAATAGGAAATAAGGCAAGTTGGAAAGATGTATGCCTTAAAAGAGAATCATATTTAGAATGCCTTAAAGACATGCTCCATCAGAGCACTCAGAATTGCCTTTCTGAGCTAAAGGAAACTCCAATTATTAGATGGCTCTGTAAACAAAAACTGCTGTGCTTTACCCTAAAAAAATTAAAATACCACACTCTCTGCAGGACAAAGCTGAAGCCTATCAGCAAATCTCTTACCTTCCTTACAGCTCCTCTTCAGCACTTTAAGATTTCAAAAATTAGCTGCTTATCCCCAGCTTTATCCAAAGGAGACATGGCATTTTGCGAGACTTATTCGGATATGTCTAACTAGCAGGAGATCTCTAAAATATACCTTTTATAATAGGAATACTGGTGTGCATCTGCTCCTTGTTCCGCTTCTGCTCTGCAGTGTTTTCAGGAACAGCCTATATCTGAATTTGATTCCCTACTTCCGCTGGTCTCCTTGGTACTCAGAGAGCCAAAGTCACCACTGAAATCTTGGCAGAGGCCAAGCTTTAATTCACCAGTAATGCAATCCATTAGAATTACAGATAAACTGCTTAAGTGCTGGATGCATTTATGCCAGTTGCATATGAAAACTTGTCATTGATTTATCCTTTGCCAACCAGTTTAGCACTCTGGAACAAAACAGACTTTCAGAAAGCTGCTCAGCAACACAACACCTGTGTGTGAGAGAAAATGCTACTTTTACAGGCACTCTTCCTTGCCTTAAAAGGGAAAGGAATACAGATTATTGGTATGGAAAACTTTTACTATTTACTTTTCTTTCATTTCTTGGCCTCACAAAAGCATTCATTCATTGATTTTTTTAAAGTCAAAGCCATTGATGAAAGGGGATTGCCCTTTACTGTACCATAAAGGCCTGCCACCCTCCAAAGGCACTGCTCCATATTAAAATATGATTAGACTCTCTAGGGTGACCTTGTGAAATGGCAGGGATGTGTTTGCTTTCCCTGCCTTCCAAATTGACTTCGCTCAATTAGAAGTAAAGAAAATATATTTTTCCTAATTGCCAGCCCTGAAAACTCTGAGTTTTCTGAGACTCCGAATCCGTGCACTCTCAGCAACAGTAAAGACAAGGAAATAGTTAATGGTTCTCAATGAAGAGGACAAATAGTTAAGGACCGTGGGAGCTGCCTGCAAGTAGACTCCAGCTCACTCATCCACAGCTGGGCTGAAGCTGCAAGGCTGACAAATAAAAAAGCATTAAAACATTATTTTTACCACCAAAACCTTAAGTCGTAATTTACAACACAGAGCTACTTCAGAACTGCTCTAAAAGAAAGTGGCTTATCTGCCCCATAACTTCATACAGCAGTAAGCCAAAGGTTTTCTCTGCCTTTTTGCTGAAATGACACCCATTATAGGAGATATATGTTATCATGGGCAGCAACCAAGAAGAGCTCCCTGGGATGTTGGGCTGATTGGTTTTATTTTAATGGATTATCCCAAACAGTTGGCTTCAGTCATGGCCAATGGATTTGACTCCCTGTACTTGAGGAAAATCTTAAATTACCCCTCAGAGCAAAAGACTAACCTGCACTCCCAGCAGGCTCACCAAGGCTTACCAGGAATCAGCATTCATCCACCTGAGAAGGCAGAGCTACAGGAACAGGGCACTGGGTCACTGGCTAATCCCCTGCTGAGACAGGAGCAGAAGATGTTGTCAAACCTGCCTTTCTGCCACCGGGGCTCTATGCTTTGGCCATCACAAAACTGACCCTAGGAGAACTGGGCTGCAACAGCTGAGCTGGAAGTGCAGCAATGATTGGATTGCACTCCCAAACACTGTCAGCAATCACGGGCAGCACTCAGTGCACAACCTGCAGTACTTGATTCGGCACTTACTGGACAATGGTAGCAGCCACTCTCCAGAATAAAACCTCCCCAAATTACAGCCATTTTCTATGTACACATCAAAGGTCACAGGACTATATTTTCTGTGACATCACTTACCTACTTTAGTCCCATGCTGCTCCTTGCAGCAGGACACAAGTTTCCCTTTGCAGTTTAGAGACAGACGCTAGAAAAGTCTGCTGCTGAGTGGAAATTTAAACTGTAGTAGCCATTAAGCTGGGAAAAACATATTAATTTCAGAAGATAAATATGGCAATGCTTACTCTGCCACCTTCTACACAAGACTCATTTAGGTGTTCCAGACAAGGCGCATATTTCCTGCTCACACACAAACTCTTCCCCCTTCAAATACAACCCCTGCTTAATCCCAAACTGGTGCCTGCTTTCAGGGCCCTAAGGTGAATTTGGAGACTGACCTTCTTTAGCCCATCCTACTCAAGAGGGAACACTCTACATTTCCAGGTACTGCACAGGCGGAAAAGCTTCCAACAAATCTGCTCTTTGTTTTTGCAAATGTCCAAAATGAAAGGTCACATGGAATGCTCCATATGGAGCTAAACGAGGTATGCCAGCTCTGTTTTCTCATTTTGATATCTAAAACAAAGTTCACACACCCTCTTCCATGTGTTTGTTTTAGTGTAACTCACAATCTGCATGATTTTAGGGAAGGCTAGCAGTGTTAAATATAACTGTGTTAAATATAGCAGCACTGATTACTTCCACATGGCATCCATTTAAGCCCAGGTGCATGACAGAAACAGATGTGGACATTTATTTTCACTTTATTTTCAGGCAAGCAGACCTATCTGCCCAGCGTTATCCACCACCCCGGGAGGTATTCCTGCTGCCTTGGATTTACAATGCCAAAAGGTAGCTTTTGTGAAGAGATTAATATCCATGCAGATAAAGGAAAGAAAGGAGTTCTCCTGGAGGGTAGTTCAGAGCAGGACCTGCAACCAGGCCCTCAGAGCACCACTCTGATAAAGCTCTTTATCCCCACTGAGGAACCATGGAGAGGAGAAAGGCTGGCTTCTTAAATTATGTCCCTTAAATCAAGCTATTTCAGTATCTTCTTAAGGAAGATTTTGGGATTTGAAGCTTCTCCTGATTTTTTATACTTGAATTCAATCAAACCCAGTCTATTTGCATAAAAAGCCCATTTGAAAATAACTAGCTAGAAGTGCCAAATTGTCAGCCCCAGAGGTGAAGCATTTTTTATGAGCAGTATGGACTTCTCAGGAGCAGAGGCAATGAAAAACTGTCAGCACAGTCACACTCTCAGTACCCTTGACAATGCCTGGCATGTAAAGACCACCCAAAGGTGGGAAGGACTCATTTCAATACTCTTTGAAAAGGTACAATCTTTACTAAAATGCTAAATAGCTCTAAATGTGTATCAACATGTACTGTCCTTTATTAGGAACTCGTAAAAATATTTTGATTCACTTCCCATTGAATTTCAGCTAGTCATTAGCTTTACAGAGACTACAAGGTATGTAATGTGTAATACAATTTATAACTATTTCCACCCTGAAATGTATCAGAAAAACAGGGAACTTAATGGTGGAAACTTCTTGTGACTCACGGCAGGTTTATGAGTTGTCAGAGTGAAGAATAAAGGCAGTAACCTAATGGGAAAATGTAGCAGCCATTATGTACATGCAATAGCTCAGGTGCAGTTTCAGAATTGAGAATATGCTTATCCAGCAAAAGCAACTAAATATGTGCTTAACTTTACGTAATCTCATGGGAATCTACAGCATCTAAAAAGTAAGCAGTAATCATGAACAAAAATGTTACTCCTCACTCTGAAGGGATATTTATATGACTGAATGTCCTAACTGAGGCAGAAGAATTTCATTGTGACTTTCTCACTGTTGAAATTATTTGCCTCAACTTTGAACTACTAGTTTCAGTGTGTGTGTGCATGTATCTCTGTGAAAGAGAGCAAAAACTGCCTTGTTTTCCTTCTGGAACCTATTTGCTCTTATGTTGAAAATGCCAGAGTTTCTGGAAAGTGAGGCATGGATTACAAGAGACCTCTGAATGGCCACAAAATGAGTGGTAAAAGTATTTTGTAATTATCTTTCTCAAGTACATTCCGAATTCTGGTTGTAAGTCCCCTTAAAGTCCACTCACTGATACCCTTGGCTTTTTCTCACCTATCACCTCCTCTGCGAAAGAGCTGCTTTGTTTGTCAGCACATGAACCTGTTCAGCTGTGGTTTGTTACAGCCACTGCCTTTTCTCATAGCTGGGTACAGCACCAAGCATTTCTTTGCTTTGCTGTGATAGAATTACTGGAGGAAGTACTGGGGAGACAGTGTGTGGATATCTTATTTAAATAGCAGCTGAGGGAAGAGCTCCCTGATGGATGAGGTGCTCAGTGGACTAGCTTCCCTAATAACTCACTGAACCCAAACAGCTCATGAATTTCTTTTTCCTCACAGGGCTCAGAAAGCCATGCAGGATTGTGCCTCTCAATTGCTTTGAGAATGAACCACTGCAAGGGTGGATAAAGGGTGGAAGGTTTGCCTTCCTCTCAGGAGTTTCCTGATAATAGCCAGTGTAAAGAATAGCCAGGATCACAGTTTCTAGTCTGCGGTTATGAGATGATTTCAGGCAGCATTTTGCATGCACTGTGCAGACCATTCACACAGGGTTGAGGTTGGGTAAGGACATGAACCAAAGACCATTCTCGTGTCTGCTGCTGGGGCACAGCTGTGGCCAGGCCATGGCACAGTGTCCCCTCAGACAGCGCAGGCAGGTGCTACCAATGGCTTAATCACAGCAAGGTCAGAACTCTTGTGGCTGTCCCCATCTCGCCAGGCAACCCCAAATTCCTCTGTGAACAAAAAGTAATACCTGAGAACTTGCTTAAGGTTTTGTCTTCCTAGGAATCACACACACTGCAAGCAAAAAAAGACCCAGGACAACCATCTTAAAGACAAGGTGCTTAAAGATCCTCACATGTGCCAGACCTGTTGTTCCACTCCCACTACAGCAACACACATCTTGGGGCCTTCCCCCTTCTCCCTTTTATCATATTTTAAAACGTAGCAAGTCTGTTAATTAGTGTCAAAGAAACAATGCAAACTAGCTGAAAGCAGCTTTTCTGCCACTGATCACTGACAAGCTAATAGGCCTGACATTTCTTTCAGCACACTACTCCTTTGATTAATGCAGCTGCACAATTATTATTTTTCTTAAATTTGTGTAATACTCTCCAATGACAGGAATTGATTTATGAATATAAGACAAAGATGAAGAAGAGGTGGACTTTCAGCATGGGGAAAAAAATTATAATGAGGTTCACAGTCAGGGAGGCTGTTACACTGACTATGAATCTTGGAAAGTTTATTACTGACTTAGGTAATAGCAAGGATCTCTTAAAAGGCAGAGAGGGGTCAGCAGCACTCTCCTGTGATGGGCAGCTGTTGCTAAAAATTCTTGGAGGACAATTCTCTTATGTGAGACTGCCAACACTTCTTCAAAAGACATGCACAAAAATAAAGCCCTTTTTTAGTATTTCAGTCCAAAGTATTGAAAATACTTTGCTATTTTCTATTTATCTTCTTGTTCTTTGCCAAGTCAAGCTGCCTCCAGCTGTCTACCCCAAAGCTCAATGGCTGCTCCAGCATTTCTGAGCAAAACAGATTCTCATGTCTCATGTCTTCAGGCTTACATACATAAAATGCAACAGCGACTTTATATTCAGTCTGAACTCTGTATTTTCAAGTCTAGCTGAATTTGCCATGTGAAATACTCAACCTGAGAGGTTTGGTCTGGATTTTTATTTTCAGCTTTTCCTCAGCAAAAAGCCACCACCCTCTCTGCATGTAAATATGATCCCTTGTCCAAGATCATCGGTGGAGTTAGTGGACTGAAAAGTGGAACACTTGGTTGGTTGTTGTTTCCAAAGTTTCCTGGAAGAGTCCTGGTAAAATCAATACCTTCTGATAACTCTGCCTAGGATTCTTGAGGAAAATATCACACATGACCTTAGAGTATGTACAAAACCTTCTATTACCAAATTCGAAATATAAACACCTTCAAAGAGTTGTACGACAAATAAAACCACATAGAAGAGTGTTTTCTTGGCTGTAAATTTTTAGCTGATTTTTTTTCCCTACATACTAAAGATATGCAAGCTATAAAATCCACTGACTCCTTAGCACACAGAAAATCCAATCCCCACCAAGAATCAACCATCAAAGCCAAGTTTAGAAGACTGAAACCCTTCAGCAGACCCACTGTTCATTGAACTTTCTGTCTGAGAAAGGCCGTGCTGTGTCTGATGGGGGATGACTAAGCAACATTCCACATCTACAGACAGGGACATTCCCTTGAGAGCGACAGATTCAAACCCATTTTCTCTACAGTTCTAAAAGCGAAACCTAGGTCTCCCCTGTCCGCACTAGATGCCCTTGCCACCAGGTTTCTAGCTACTCATTTGTTATAGCATGTGACATTTTCATCGGTTTCTGGAGATGCCGAATTTCCTGGACACTAATGAATTTCCATGAAAGATTTCAGTTTCAGTGAATCAGCTTTTTCTAATGAAAAATGACACTGACAGAAAATTCTCTGTCAGCTCTCTCACATTGGATAACCTTCAGAAACTCAATTCACCTCTGTGTTTCTCCATCTTGAAACAGGGCAATAACACCAACCTCTTTCTTATAACCTTCTCCCAAGATCTATGGACAAAAGCACAGTGTAAGAGCAAAGTATAATGATTATTTATTATTCTAAGCATCACTGAGACAATAAGGGAAAAGCAAAACACCATGATGCTCACTGAGGTAAAAAAAAATCCATTTCCCTGGCAATACTTTTTAAATGTTACAGCTCAGGCTTTTTTTCCTTTCGGTAGCTGTCTAAAAGGCTGATACAATCCTCCAATATCAAAACTGAAAAAAAAAAAAAGTACTTAATCTCTTAAAGTAAGTAGGCAAAGCAAACAGAAGACAAAATTCTATAAGCATACAAACAGCCTCTGATGGTTTTGTCTCAAAGCAAGATTTTTTTGTTGCCAGTAATTTTCCTGAGCATACAAAGAATCAATCCTGAAAAACATCTCCATATTGCAAGTGCCATATCCAAAATTTTACACTTGAGGGTAAAATTCCTTGATATCTCAGAATACGACTTAAATTCTAGTAATAAAAGCAGATTAAGCACTCTGCATCCTTCCACTCATATCATCAGCAAAAAACCCACACAGAACAATGTTTTATGGAATAAATCTCCATATCAACAAAATATCTATGTATTTAAATTCCATTCAGCAGAGATTACCACCCAAAGTTATTTCTCGCCACATTTCAGTGAGATTATTAAATATTACAAGACATAGAAATGTTCAGGATGTACAAAAATCTACTCTCTTCTGCAGACAGCTTTGGAATTTTGGAATTCAAAAATGCCACCCAGGCTGGTACAAGACACTTCCTCAACACCAGTTCAAGCTCACCTCCCATCCTAGACAAGCTGGCTGTAGGAACAAACTGGGACCTCTGGAAGAAAAGCGGTAGGAAAAGTCAGGAGAGTGTGGTGACATCGGAATAGATCAACCAGCTAAGACTGATGCGGAGTGCAGACAAGCCCATTAGCCTGAGATATCCAAGGAAGATCCCACCATCAAATCTCCAGAGAAAAGGCCTCCTTTAGTTATTACAACCTAGACCTCCCCTGGATCAGGGCAGGCACACCACCTTACTTCAGTACTTTACATTCTATTTCCTTGCCGTCTCACAGTGATGAGGACTTAAACATATGAACTCTTTCTCATTCTGAAACCTCTGCACAGAGGTGCCAAAAAAGCCCCCAAGTCCCTGCAAAAAAGAATGGGTAGCTACATATATAACAACACATTTTGTAAGGGCAAAGTTCCAGCCTACATGTCAATATAAATATAGAAAGCAAGGAAAGAACAGTTTATATTCACTGACATTCACAGGCTGCGGCTGTAGGTTTTGTCCTCATTCTCCTCCTCCCCACAGTTCCACTATCTTTCAATTATCCAGGTACCAAAATGTAAGAACCCTTCCGTAATCAAGAAAAATACAAAAAAAATTGTCTCCTTTGCTACCTACATGTTCCTTTCCTACATCTTCCATTTCCAGAGTATTTTTCAATCAAGAGGCAATATAGCATGACCATAAAAAATATTACAGGCTCTTAAAAGACCCTCTTGGCTTTGGAAAGAGACTTTAAAATGTTAAATAATTTACGTCAGCCTTCAAGTCATTAAAAACTGCTGGAAAAGATTCAAACTCTGTGCCTTGGAGAGAGAATTATTTCTGTAATTGAAAGAAGAACAGCAAAATACAAGTTCTTTGATAGCACATGGACTCTTGGGAGATTAAACAATCAGCTATCTTGTCAACACAAAATATACACTTGGGCTGCTGTTTTTCTGCATTTGTTGGTTTCAAGGTGAAAACTTATTATTTCATAAAATACAATTAGAGCATTTTGCATAGGAAGTTCCAGATCCTAAAAAAAAACCAACCGAAACCCTATAGAAACTGGTGACTCTTCACACAGAGATTAATCCATAGAGAGGGGAAATGAAAGATAGCCTTCCTGCCAGCCCATAATGAGTTTCATACTATCTACAAACTGAATGCATCTACTTGTGAAACACTGTGAATTATTTTCATACCTCAGGCACAGAGCAGTTCATTTAAAGTGACTTTTCTTAGCTACCTGGCACGGTTAAGTGGCTGCTGTGCAAAAAGCCATGCATGGAAAGAAAGTGTCTAAATGCAGTGACCCTCCCAGCAGAAGACATCGATCACAGAGACAAAGTAGGTGCCTGATGAGCAGCAGCATTAGGATGGCTTTACTGGGGCATCTCTCTGCTCCTTCAATACCTTCAGGTACTTTACTGAATTTATTTGTCAGGAAAGTCCCTTGGTTTCCATCTCTCAAGCGCAAGTGCAACTCTTTGCGTCTCTCCAGAGGGTCAGTGTGTTTCATTGCTTCCGTTCCGTTCTGGGCAGGCAGCTACATAAATGGTGAATGAAAAATGGAACTTTTAAAATGTTCTGAGACAACTCACGATCAATTCTACCCCTTTTTAGGCACGGGGAGGTTGTTTGCTTCCTTACTTTGCTTGGCTTTTGTTGTGGTGTTTGATTCGGGCTTTTGTCTGAGGGGGGATTTTTTTTGTTGTTGTTCTGTTTGGAGTTGTGTTTGTTTGTAGTTTCATTTAAAATCTTGTTTAAGTTGGTTTATCCCACCCTAAACAAATCACAAACCTTAATCTGTCTTTTCTAGGTGTCTTTCTCGTGAATGTTCTCACTTTCTTTGCAGTCTCAGTCTCCAACTAGGTATGCAGTCTGGGGTTTGCATTTATAAACAGTTTCCACTGGCATTAATCAGAGCCATATTTGCAGAATCAAAGACTAAATGCAACCATTCGTGGCTTTCCTGTTTTTACTGGTTATGCTCACTCACTGTTCATTGTCCTGCAAGGCTGCTCTTGCATGATAGTGCTGATTCAGGGGATTGAAGCACTGCATCTTTTATATATATATATATATATAATTAAATTCCAAGTTTGTGTGGTGCTATTGCTCTACAGAGCTTTTTATCCTGCAGTGGAGCCCTGCAAGACAGGCACACAAATATTAGGAAGGTTTACAGGGCTGCATACAACTGTTCTTGTGTAACCAAATCCTCTGGGCTGGGAGGTTTGGTTCCTATTCTTCATTGACCAGCAAATACAGAGAGAGATTAGTTAGTACAGAGCAACGAGCACAGCAGAAGTAATTAAAGCAAATGCCTCAGGCAGGGCACTGCACAGTGCTGCAGCAGAGTTTCAGAAGAGCTCAGAACTCCAGTTTTAACCTACATTTTGATGTAAAATGCCATCACAAGGCCCACACCCATATCCAAATACTGTAACATACTCTAAATTCCTACTGAAGTAAATCAAACCAGAGCTTTAGACACAGTTAGGACAGGCACTGCCACTCTGCCCATTTGCTTCATAAAGGACACTCACTCTCTGCTGCTTCTTCTTTATATCTTTAGATTATGGAGGCTACAACAACCATCAACTACATTTTGCGAAGCCTAATGACAAAGATTATTCAGATTCTCACACTGGCAAGTGTCAGCCGCAGACAGAATGAATCAGCAGCTTAATCCTCTCTCTTGTCCTAGGGCTCTACAGCATGTATGACACACAACATGGTGATTGCAGAGTTGGTTTAGAATATTGAGGTCTCATGAGTGTCTCTGAGCTGTTCTGTTACTGCTGAATGACTAATTCTCAGCATATTAACTTTTCTGCAGAAGGCCATGCTCAGCTGCACTGCTATAGCTGTCTTTCATCTAGCAGTGATGGCCAGCAAGATCCAAAGCACTGATGAGAATTGTAAGAAGGAAAAAATAGAAAAAGAGTCCTCACCAACCCCTCTAAGCACCAGTGCTGCTCAGAGCAGCCATTTTTCTTTGAGAAGAGCAGCCACAACTTTGAGGGTAACTGAGGGAATAGTGATAAATTTTGAGATGCTCCCAACTACATTGAATTTGTTTTAAGGCTGCTTTCAAAAGAAAGGAAGGGGTCTAAAAGGGAAAAGGTTATATGAGAAGAGGGAAAGTAATAATAGAAAAACAGACAAAATCTAATGAGAACTAAAAATAGAAATTAGAGGATAAAATAGCAATATAATAGCCAAACTATTAGAAAATAATCTAAAGAGCATGGAAAAGAGGAATATAACAAAGGACACCTGGCAAAAAGATGGGCAACTCAGGCTTGGTAAAATACTCAGAAAAGCCTCATTCTTTTTATCAGTTCGTGATGATAAAATGCAAATGTGCCAAAATGTAGAAATTAAGGTAAATATACACACGAAACACTGACTGTCTGGTAAAACACATGCCAGGAGCAGTCTAACTCTTGCTTATCAAGCACATGAACCACCCTACCTCTGTGCTTCACCAACACATCACATTTTGATCTGCTGCAGCCCGGGTAGAAACCTGAGACAAGCAGAGGCTTTATCAGGGACATTTCTTCTGATCCTCTTCCTCGAAGTTCTTGCTGTAATAAGTGACCTTGGTGAGATCCTGGTGGCTTTTATCTTCTTCACAAAGATGGATGTGGTACACAGCTTTCAGGACCTGCACAGGTACTGCAGCACCGGCCTGCTCTCTGTCTCCGTGATGTGTGTGCCTCCACTGCTGATCCTCACAGTGACTGCTGAGCTCTGACCTCCAGAGCAGGGGCAGTTACACTCATAAGCAGGACCTGGAGTTTCTTGAATGCCTTTCTTATTCACATGGCTCTGGCCTCCATCTTTCCAGGCACAAATGGCCTGGCTCCCTCTTCTTGATAACCTACTGCACACCTTTATGCTTGGAGTTATTATTGCTTACAATTCAAGTAAATTTTCTGAGTGCTGAGTGTTAGATCTGATGAGAAAGTCTTAATACTTTCAATGCTTTTCTGCACAAACTGAATTTTCCATGTAAGGCCAAGACCTTTTCTCGAGTTCCATAATTAGAGAACCATGTACACTCTAGTAGAGCTAATAAGAATAGGCAGTATTATTTAGGATCCAGTTGCAAGTTGCTCCAGTCCTTACCACAGGCTTTTGACCTTTTGGAGCTCTTACTATCCAGGGGAAAGCCCTAATCACAGGAGTTCTGATTGTTCTGCCTGATCTTTTCCCCCAACACAAGCTCACACATGCATAAACTGAATCAAACACAACAAACGCCCTCAGAGGAGCATGAAACCCAGCACGTTCTTACAGAAGCTCTCTCCTAACCCACTCTCCCCAGCATCACCAAAGATCCTGTCTGACAGATCATCAGCATTAGTTACCATAACTACACTGTAAAAATTACCAAGTGCAGGGAAAAGAAACCCCAACTGTAAGTTACATTAAAACACAATAAATCCCCTATCAAAGTCGTTATCCGAATCACTGATGCAGTCAAGTCCAAGAGGCATCTGATCTGTAAAAGGGATTTGTTTATCAAGCAGAATATCAAGTCTCTAAGAAAACAGCATTAGCAGGAGCAGCCTCACAATTTAAATCTCAACACAGAAGAATCTTATGGATCAAATAAACATTTTGCTGACAATTAGTTAAATTCAAAGAGGCAGAAATACTCAGTGCATAGAACCCTGTTTTCCTGCCTCTTATTAGCACAGAGGGTTTTCAAAGATTTTTTTTTCATTGTACTACATTCAATCAAGTCATTTAATAGTTTAATTTTGACAGGGCTCATGAATGTACAGTTCCCATTCTCTCCCTTGCCAGTCAAAGCAGCTCCAGATTTCACTGCAGAGCTTTCTGAGGCACTGAGCTGCACAGAGGAAAATATGCTCAGCTTAAAAAGATAAATGCTTGTCAAAAGCAACTGCATTTCCTGCCCATTGTTCCCCACCCATTCATTAAACTTATTGCTCTTCTTTTATCAAAATAGAAATTCTGTCACTGCAAACATAGTCCTAAAGTCTACAGTCACCAGACATGAAAATGTCAATATATTAAACATGTGTGTACACAGCACAAAAACTCCAGCCAAGCCACCAAGCTTTGTATTTATCTACTCAGCCTTTCTCTGTAAAAAACATGCTCTAGAAAATTGAAATGTAGATAAGAACATGCAATTACCAACAACACGAGTGATTTACATCACATCAAATGAGAGGTTCTCTCCATGTCTGCATTCAGCAGAATTAAGCAAATAAGAAGAAATCTGTTGGGATCCGAACAGTGCAGGTGCAATTACAGGGAGGTGACTATTTGCAGGTTCTTGCATCATAAAATCATTTACAAAAAACCAAACCAAACCCACCCAGAAATTTCTGCAGGCTTAGGAATTTGATTAAAATATAATGGAAAACATATTTTTAAAATACCTTATTATTTTCAAATTAGGATCCCTTTAATTAGGATACTCCTACGCTGAAGACAGATGAATTTTCCAGGAGACTCTGGTGCTTTCCAGGTACTTGCTTATTTACCAGTACCAGAAGCAGGGAAATATTACATCCATCCCCATGAAACCAATCATGGAATCTCTCCATTATCTTAAGTTAACTTGGGCTTAGAACTTAACCAATATCAAATGCATTTCTGTGTAGAGCACAGGATTCTCTGCCTGTCTCAAAACCCTGAAGATGAGCATTTCAGCATCAGTTTTTCATGCTCTCCAATTCAGAGCTGCTGAAATAACCTAATACACTCACTTGGAAATTTTCAAAACCATTTTCAGCTTCGTATTGAATCACCTCAGGCTCACTTTTTTTCCAAGCAAAAAATAACAATTGAAAGGTATTTGTTCAAGCAGCTCCCTTTTCTGAGGGGAACAGAAATTACCTGTGTGGCAAATGAAGAGGAGGGGGGTGCTTTTAGCAGAGTTAGGTGAAGACCTATCATTTGGCCAGGTTTCAGACAAGGTTGCAAGTCAGGAAAGTCTACACTTACAATAGAATTGTCTCCAGCAGCACATGTGGCATCTCAATCTTCCAGGTTATAACCTCACCTCCACATTTTTTAAAGTGAGTAAAAAAAAGGAAAATTATTTTATTGATGTAATCCATGAGATAACCATCTGAGAAATCCAATATGCTATTGAAAGATTACTATTATTGAAGTTCCTAGTAGTTCAACTAGACACATTTCAGAAGTGAATCTTGAAATTTCTTATCTTGGCCCTTTATTCTGTTAAGTGCCCATTGATTGAGACTACAATGTGCGTCCTCAAGCACAAAGGGTTAATTGCTGTGCATCACTTTTGCTTAAAATAATTCCAGTAGAAAAGGCAGCTGTAATAACCCATTGTGTACTTACTTGCAGGGAGTCTGAGCACATTTTCATTGGAAACCATAGCAATTTGAATGTTCCTGGCAAACAGAGAAATAATTACCCTTTCAGTCATTGAATTCAACTGTGTGTGCATAAGGAAATAAAAAACAAGGAAGAAAGTGTCCATTTCAGCCTTCTTAGACGGCAACAAATTACCCAAACTTAAGGTTTATCAGCTGCAGCAACAAAATTTGACTACCTTCTCTCTCACTCTCTTTCATGCTATTAATTCTTTGTTGAAATACAGCAAAAAATTCTGTGAAAAAACAAAGGCCTTTTAAGTACATACAGGCATTAAAATGCTACCTCTCGTGTTCTGTGAGACAGAGACAGGTAAAGGAAAACACAAAAGGAAGCTAGAAAAATGGAGAAAATGGAGGAAAACTGAAAAGCAAAATCTTCAGGAAAAAAGCCTCTTCACAGCACTTTCTATAAAACAGTTTGTTGCTGGGCAGCTTGGAAAGCATTCCTGCTTGTTCACAGAAACAAGAAATCCCCCTGAAAGTGGGATCAATTCTAATGCAATTCATAAATCCCACGGAGCAGCTCAGAGAAGGCAGGGACAGGCTGTCCCTGTGGTAGGACAAATGTTTGCAGCGTCTGGAAAGCAAAGATAATAACAATAGCAATAAATTATAGCCATTCCCAGGCTTTCTTGGGTTTATTCTTTTGCTCTGCAAACTTGGAAATACTGAAGACAAATGTTTAGCTCTCCATTAATTCATTTGCAGTGATTCCTCCAGCCAAAACACAAAATATAAACTGAGGAGCTAGAGATCAGTTGTCTCACAGAAATGCCAAAAACATGGAGAACTTGATAAGTACCACTGAAACCTAATGGAAAACCAGGCTTCTCCTACCACTGCAAAACTTCTGTCCAGCCAGTGCCTCTCTCTGAGGACAATTTTCCCCAGCTGACCTGGAATACCGTCTTGGCTGAGGATGAAGAGGAACCATCCTACCATGTTAGCAAAACCTCCCTGCTTGACACTGCCCCACCACAAGAAATTGCTGCTCAGTCCCCAGAGGATCAGGCGGCAGTGAGGGGCAAACACACCTGGCTCGTCCCCAAGGTCACTGGGACCTCTGTGGTTCAAATCCAACATGGACAAAAGGCTTGTTACACAAAGGAGAAAGGGGCTTGAAGAAATGGTCAGGAAGAATAGAAATAATTTATTTCCTTGGGAGAAGCAATTGTATGCAAATGATCTCCCTTGTACAATTATATTCTTTTTTTTTTAGCCTTGTAAGGAATGTAAAAGGATGGACAGACTAACAAAATGGTTAGAAGAGGGAATGGGAAATAACACAGCTTATTGTATTTCAGATTAGCTATGCTTTCACAAAAAGACTGCTCCAGCAGGCTGAACAAAACACTGTTCCCTTGTGGGTTAGATAGGAGAAATTACCTTTTCAGGTTTTAATTTTAAGCTTAAATTTATGAAACACTAATCCACGATCCATTAAAGATAGCATTTGCCAGTATAGTCAGCAAAGCAGGAATGCTTACAAGCTTTCAGAAGTCTATATTTTAAAGGAGAAAAATCATTGGACTCAGCCTTTTCCATTGTTCCCATAGTTCTCATAGTTTGGCAACACTGCAAAAAAGAATTGGCATAAGAAGCTGCACAATCTGTTCTCCTTAAACAAGCCAAAGATTCTGGTTTTTTTCTTCTTCTTTGATCTATAAGAACTTTTTGCAAAGGGAAGGGGCAAAGTAGAAGACAGGGCACTTTGCTTCTTTTCCATTTTTTTTTTCCTTCTTTCATGGACATCCAGATAGAACCATCGAACAGATCAAAGACCCCTCACGTTCAGTAGCCAGCCCAGCCTGTCTGATAGTGGAGTATGCCACACAAGAAGAACTACATGTTCAGGACTAATGTAGTCTTGTTTCCCCCAAGTATCCCTTCAGTATCCAGAAAACCGCAGTTTAGAGATTTCTGGAGCCAGAAACAATGTCTTGATATTTCCAAGGCTTCAGAGGAATTGTCAGAATAATTCAGAGCAATTATGTTTTTGAGGAGAGTAATGACAATTGAGCTAATATTTTTACCACACCATCTATCAGGGTGCTAAAATCTGATTTCTAACTGAAAGAAACAGCTCAGAATCCATCACTTTATATGTACAGATGGGATTATTGTTTTCTTATGTTCATCACTTTGCATTTATCTACACACAGTTACATCTGCCATCTCTTTCACTCAATGACATCAGCTCATGTGATTTCTCTGCATTTCTTTCAAGCTGTCCTTTGTCATTGATATATTGACATTCTTAGGACTGGCAATAAACTGTCTCCTGTCTATTCATTTCACTTTTGGATTTTGACCGTGATTATCATGAAGACTATATGTTAATCAGCACTGACTCAAATACAAGCTTCTCTCTAACAACAACATTTTCCACTTGAAATCATCCATTTCTATGTTCTTCCCAATTTTTTATGCATGCAATGGCATGGATTTGCAACTTATGGCAAATCAGTGGACATTTTCACTCTTGAAGCCCCTTTAGTGAAGGAAAAACACCTCTTCAATATGAAGGTAATTTGCATTATTGGGAATGCCCATATCCATTTGTTTTCCAGCTACTAAAAAACAATAAAAATGAACAAATCTGTGAGGCTTAACTGCCCTTCTCAGAAATAATGCTATTTCTGCTTCCTACTGAACCCATTTCTGCACAGAGATCACCTTTAGAGCCCAGTCAGTGGTTCTGGTCACAAGGTCAATGGTGGATGTGGACTGATACAGGTTCCGTTTGTACCTAATATCCTGGGTCAAGAGCCAGGAAACAGAAACCATGAAACAGAAAACTCTGCAAGCACTTAAAAGGAAAAAAATACAAACTCAAACAGGAATTACAGTCTTCTATATACCATGAAAAAGGAAAAAAAGAAGTAAATCACTAATGTTTTCTTTTATTCTACAGCTTTGACCCAGCTACAGTTTTGTGGACTGGACATTCATTAGCCATGGAAAATCTTTGATCTTAAGTAATAGACTAAGGCTGAATAGCAGAGCTTTTAAAGGATCCAGTTGCCTTCCCTGCGGTAGTGGTGATGACATTTGTCCCTCGGTTTCCACAGAAACTGAGACAGCAACAATAGTACTTGCAAGTAGTATCTCACCTAAATACACTAATGTAGGCTATATTTGCAAAATATCTGACAGTGAACATAATTCTGGGCAATTTCACAGGAACAAGAGACTGAAGAAATTTACTTCTCCTAGACTGATACTTTAATGTTAAAATTATGTATTTATCTTCAAATATATGTTTATCATACACATCTAGAAACGATCTCTCTATTTTTATTATATGATTAAGCAGCCTCAGTTTGCTAGTACTTCCTCATCAGTCTTCGATGAGCAACCTTTTAAAGAATGTTGAGAGATGCTTTTTTTCTCTTAACTGTTGTAGTAGAGTGGAAGTGGAATTGTGTAATTAGTTAATTTTATTTACTCTGCCACTAGTTTAAGAACGATGCACATTACCTCTCCCAAGCATTACAACTCCAGTTAAAGATTGAATAAAATGGGAAGTATCTACTTCAAGATGTAACAGAAAATGCACAGAACAGATTGTCCATGTCCCCACTTAATTATTGCTTAGATTTTTAATCAATACCTGACTCAAAATATTTCATGCCAGCACATCAAAATTCAGAGAACTAGACAGTCCCAGACATGAGATATGTGATTTGGTTTTTTCAGAGTGCAAAACAGTCAGAGAAGGAGGTCTTTGAAAAACTGATTATTGGTCTTTTCCCAAAATAGGAGAGAGAACATCTGAAGTACCAGCAAAGTTTTCCAATCCCCTTTAAATGCTGTCTACCTTTTTTTCCAATTCTGAACAGAATGTTTAAAATGAATGAGTCATGATTTTAATAGCACCAACTGAAAGATCTATATAAACTATGCAGAACAGTCTGTGAAATAGATATTGGAGAGCAAGTGAGCCACTGACAATGGTCTAATCTCAATGTCTTTTAGTTGAGGCTGAGGTTTCAGCAGATCTTATCAGGCAGGTCAAATCACCCCATCTTACAGTTTGAGCTGCTGGACTGCTACAGCTGCAAGGCTCTTGTCTCTCCTGTGCTGAACAGCAAAGGTAGCCTTTGGCAGCAGCACAACACAGACATTTGCTAAACAAACATGTCTGAGGTACAGCCATTAGCAAAAGTGCATCTCCAGCTTAGTTTAACTGGCTTTGGAAGTGAATCCACACCAACTGAATTAGATTTCAGTTAATTAAATTTGAGAGTATCAGCAAAGGGATTAGTGTGAAGTAACTATTCCACTCCTAAACATAATTCAGATTATTCCCTTTTGCTTGTGTCCTCACCACATGAAGAAGCTATTTCTAAATCAACCACACTAACCCCACTCAGCTGGACCTGTAAGAATACATGATTTAGAAACACAAATAATTCCAGCAACTCCAACAACCCCACCTCTGTACTTCGATGTGTTCACCTGTAAGGGAACTAAATTAGGCCTTATGCTTATTTTGCATACTTTTCTCTCTTGGCACAGGAACTTCCACGTTAGTATTCAGAGAAACTAGAGTTGTGTATTTAAGTGTTCCACTCTAGGAACACTATTCATATCTTGTCTTATTACCAGCACACTGAGAATCCTGTCTTTTTAAGAGAAACGCCTTAGTCAAAACAGAAATTTTGGGTTCCTACACAGATTATTAGGAGATATCCTTTGGTCTGTGCTGTGAGGTATGTCTGATCACACCCTTGTAGCCTTCTCTTCCAGCCTCGCATCTCCAGGAAATCACTGGAAAGCAGTTATTGTTTTAATCACAAGTTTTAATAACCAGCCAAACTTATGGCAGCTGCTGTCTACTGAGGATAGAGCCTTCTTTAAATTCTTCCATTAATAAAATCTGTTTGAACCCAGAGGAAGCCATTGTGCAACTTGTCTATCCAACATTAAATTAGAAGTACCAAAACATCTTCAGCTCCTTTTGTTTTTGCAGAGCCAGAGAGAAAAGTTTGTCAAATATCCACACCTTTAAAATGTGTTTACCCAATGAGAAGCATGAACCCAGGAAAAAAAAATCTAAATACAAAGATCAAATTTTAAATGCAAGAGACATCAATCTGTCCCAACCCTGCCAGAAGCCACTGTTTGTAGCAGTCCTATGGCACACGGTAGAATTCTAATGGATCTTCCAGTTGCCCATGTGTCCAATCAGCCCAAATTTCTAAGCTTTTAACCATCCCTCCTCTCTGGCCAGGCTGGTGCTCATCCTGCACTGACAGCCCTGAGGTTCCCCTGGAGCCCAAGTGTCTGAAGGCAGAGGCTGAAGTGCAGCTGGAACACTCGGTTACTGTGAAACCATCTGTGCAGTCTCGCAGCAACTGTTCATCTAAATGTCTTCAAAATGCAGCACTGATGAGCCTTTTCACTTCTGCTCAGTAGGTGATAAGAGAGCATTTTACCCCAAGCTGTGGCCCAGATGTATTGAACACTAAATACATTACTTCCATTTTGTTTTCATTTTAGAGTGAAAACTAATAAATGCTGCTATTTGCAATGGATCAGCTCACTCATTTGCCACGGAATTTTCTCTGTGGCTCCTTCCAGTCACTTCTTGACACTAAGCTACTAAGGGTTCATTCATAAACCTCCAAAAAATCTTCAGGCCAGAGGTCACTTTGCTCATTTTAAGAGAGAAATTTCTGTCCACATTGGAAAACGGCTGTACTGATCCCTACCATCTCCTCTTCCCTCTTTGTCTCTCCAAGTCCTCCAGACTTTAACGTGCTACCCAAACCAGAAAGCTCTCATAGGAAGTCACTTCTTCACTAACTGACATCTCTGTTCTCTCCTGATATTGCCTGAACAATTTTATTCTCATTTACATACTTATCTTCCTATTGCACGTAATTGTGTGTCTGTCTAAGTAGTTAATGCAAGTGTAACGATGCCAATTGCCAGCCTATCAAAGTTATTCCAGGGACACAGGTCAGTGGCTCTCCTACTCCTTCTCTTCGCTGAGCTGATTGTTATAAGTTCTCCCTAGAGACTGTTAAGCTGAAGGAGAGCAAAGGTAAACCAGACAGGAGCCAAAACAGGACCTGTGGAGAGCAGAAATCTGGGAAGGCTGGAAAAGTGATTTTACACCATCATAAAGAGGTGATTTGTTACACAGGAGGACTCCATGTAATGAAATGTTACATTCCTTCATCACTCTGTTCACTGCTCCTACTTATTCTAAACCTCAGGGTTTGCTGTGCCTCTTTGGTTTTCCTTTCAATTGCAGAGTAGAAGGTAAGAAAGTAGACATTTTCTATGCAACTGAAGATAAACAGGTTATTTACCTGAACACTTGAAATCTGCAGTTTAAGCAACAGCAAAAGGATGTTATGTCTAGTTTAGGACTTTCTTCTTTATCTAGAAAGGCAGTAGAGGCTCCAGAGGAATGTTTCAGAGGAGCTGGCAGTAGAACCAAGAAAACTGGGCTAGAGAAGTTTGAGGAATAGCAAGTTTGTAGAGTTCAGTGGCACGTGAAAAACGTCCAGGGAGCATTTGCCTCATTTATATGACATTTACCTACAGGTCGTGGCACTTAGGAACAGCCAGGGTGACAGCTCCAACAACAGAGGTAATTTTCAGGGCAGAGAGGAACAACCACAGGCCAGTGCACAGTCTGAAAGGCAGATGAGGTAAGAGCTCAGATGGAACATAGGTAGCCTAAGGAGTCTTTCTTTCAAAGGATTCCAAGGAATTCCCTCTGTAGATGAATCCCAGTGCCTTCTGACAAAACAATTGACGAATTCCTTAACTTATACAGAAGACAGACAAAGGGCTCTCCTGCACACAAAATCACAAGAGGACAGGAGGTAACAGCATTGCAAGGGTGTACGCACACTCAGAAGGTGTCAGAGAAATTACATTTATTCTCCTCTGACTAAGGCAGAAGAGAAATTCTCAGAGGTGTTTGTAGACCCCAGGTAAAACTGATGCCTGCGTGCAGATTTATTGGCCAAGACACTTTGGTTCTCCTGGTTAACAGAGGACCTTTGAATCTATTCCCTTTCCAGCAAAGAATATGTAGAAAGGCATCATTATGCCATTCCACAATTCATAGAAAGAAATATATTTTCCTCCTCTTGAAATCTTGTAAAGTCCCAACAACTAATTAAACCTGATGTGAGAATTTAACCACAGGTGTGACAAAACCAGCTGGTCTCAAAAGTCTGTTTCCAATTCCTGTTCAGATTTAACACACACACTTTCGTTTTCCCATGTAAGATGCCACAGGAAAAAAAAAGACATCTGTCTCACACACTATTTGAATTTAGGAATTGGAAGCCTGCCACATTTTCATTTGCACTAAGTAGCAGCTAGATAACATGTAGAGTTTTTGAGCAATTTTGGAAGATGCAGTAGCAGGTAAGGACATCTTTGGTCAAACATGAGAGTCTGGAAGCACAAGCAAACATCATGTGTTTGAAGCTGAAGGGTTTGACTTTCACATCCTGCTGTTGACAATACAATGCTTTACAAGAGTCAGTGTGTTAGCTAAGGCAACTCTTGGATATCTGTTGGGACTACAGGGACACAGAGCAGCACAGCAAGGTCAAGTGTGAGAAGTTTTCTCCCTTCTGGAGTGGTGAATGAGATCACAGCCCTTGTTTTGGGATAGACTCAAGGTTCAAAAACCCTAAGGTGCATACCTCAAAACATAACCACAATTCAGCCTGAGAAAAAGTTCAATGACATCACTCCCACCCTGATTCAAAGGACAAAGCTGAACAAAGTTCCTCTGCTGCTATTATTCCTAGAAAAGTAAAACTTAATGCCCTCCACCCAACACCCCCCTTTTGTCAAAACACACATTGCCATATTTTATCTGACCTTCCACCCTCATCCAACACACTGACAGGGAAGATACAGAAAAACATCAAACTAACAGCTTCCTTCAAAACCTAAAGTCCTCTTAACAGTCATCCAAAATGGCCAAGAGAAAATCCAAATCAGAGCACATCACCTGTAACGTGCTTTCTTGGGTAAACCCATAAGGGCAACATTACAGACAAGATCATGAGAAGCAGAGTAAAGGCTTCCCCACCCCAAAAAGAGAGACAGAGAATAAAAACAGCTACACTAACTTTGAAGGGAGTGACACTGTCCTGTGCTTTGCTGCATTCAAATGAAATGGTAGGATAAATCTGCTGGAAGTTATTCTAATCTGCACTGATAAGGGCTCAGTGATTTAAAGGCTCATCAGAAGGACAACTGCTGAGGTCTTGAATTGCCTACTAGAAATAAGTTGATTAAGCTGTGATTTACAAAGATCCCAAAACTTGCCTGGCTGGACTTTGGTTTATTGTTTTGGCGACTTGCTATTTTTGTTTGTTTGGCTTTGGGTTGTTTGTTTCAAGCCAGTAGGAATTTAGTTTTATTAGTTATTTTAAAATAATGTTTTGAGCTTTTTTTTTTTTAGTCTGATACTTGTGGCTGGGGATTTTTTTGTCTGTCTCTTTGATTGGGTTTATCTCTTGCCTGCAAAAAAGACAGCCATACCTTATGCTTTACACAGCCTTATCCTGCAACCTAATATTTATGGCATTTATATCCTAACCTTTTATACCAGAAACTGTTGAGTTATCTCTCTGCCCTTTACTTGACTTTATTACATGCAGTGAGAACAGGGTGGATCCCAGAGGTATTAAATGCTAAGTAAAAAAAAAAAAAAAACCAACGAAAAAAACCCCACAGGTTTTAATCTGTCATGGGTCTCATTTCACATGTCACGTGCAATGATTTGCTCATTTCTTATTTTTTGATTCAAAACTGCCTAGAGTTTAATCTAGAACTGCCTCAAGAATAATCCACCGGTGTTCCTCCCCACCACCAGGTAATTATGGTCTAATGGGTCTGATACAGTGAGCGCAGCTGCTGAGCACTCTGACATTGCTCACAGGGAAAAGCTGTACCTGTGAGGTTAAATCCTGCCAGTTCAGCTCTTGGAACTGAGTCCCAGTGCACATGTTGGACAGGATATCAGCTGAGGGAAGGGGGAAGGAGCAGAGAGCTGTGCATTAGACCAGGTGCGTCAGCAATCTGCATCTCTCACAGCAGCTTTGGTAGAGACACAGAGCTTTGGAAGGCTCCACCACACCTCCTGGAAGGACTCGGTCACTGAAATTCCAGCCTCCCCCCGCTGTGGCTGAGAACGGCACTTCATCTTTCATTTGGTGTGCTCACAGCCCTCGGGTGGAAGAGAGCAAAGTGGCCAAACAGATACTCTGAAAAGTACAAATTCTTAGGTGGTATGACCTTGCTTTTCAGCAGAACTGCCCAGGCAGATTGTAACTCCTTGGTTCCAAATGCCACCTGTATGAGCAGGAATGGGAAACAAATGGGATCCTACAGTCCCAGTCTAGCAGTAAGATTACATCTGCACATAAGGTTTGGCACGACAGATAACTCAGTGGGGTTTTCTTTCCAAACTATGTATGAACTTTGATTAAGCACTGTTTCATTATTTTATGATTTGTTATTTCAGACATTACCGTGGAAAACTGCTAGATGGTGCTAGAAAATACACATATGCAATACCATGCTAACACAGGGGTTTAAGCTGCAATCCTTCTCCTTGGAATTGGCCTTTAATGCAACTGCCTTGTGACTGCTCACTGTACATAGACAGAGAGCTGTGTCCAGCACGGCAGAATCTTATTTTTTCATGCTTTGCAGGGGGTGAATGTAGAGAAACACTCAGCTGGACTCACATCAGGGCCTGGGGGAAGGAGATTAACTCATCCCCACGCTGCTCAGTGGGAACGTGCAGGGCACAATTCTGCACACACATAACAAGCATGCAGCTGGATGGATTCTATATTCCCAAGAACAAGCCATACTGCATAAAAAGAGCATCTTCCAGAGACCACTGTGTTCTTTCTCAATGCAAATCTTTTTGGAAAAAGAAAAAAAAAATAGGTGAAAGCAGGAGAAGGGAGGGGAGAAGCAACCAACCAAACACCTAAACAGAAAGAAAAATCTGCTCCTAAGCATGTCTACAGCAAAGGAGAATTTGGTAAAGAGACCCAACTCATCTGCAATTCATTTTACCAGTCTAGCTAACATTATTGATTTTTGAGTGGTTTGTACGGGGAAGTTTAAACATGACATGTCACAAACATATGAGATTATAAATGAGAGAAGAAGTTAAAAAGAAGTATGATAACAGACAGAGGAAGTGTCACTCTGGAGCAATTGGGTTTGCACAGTACAGACTTGATCCATAATCTACTAGAGCTTTTATATGAAAAAAAAAGACATCTTAAAATGGTATTAATATACTTGATTTTTAACATTAATGGCTAAGCTTGTGGACAACTGAGGGAAAAGAAAGCCCCAAGCAGACTAAGACCAGCTTTAATTACTGTTAATCTGCAGAGACATTCACATCAGAAATATCACCCTGGCATTTTCCTGTTTACCAGCTGCAGATCAAGCTCTGTAACATTTAATCTTTGTAAGTACCTGCCCTTTGAGACCCTCTCCTTCCCTCATCTTTCCCTCAAAAAATCACGTCTGTTTCTGCTGCACAGCAGTTTCTGCAAACCTCTCCCTGGCTGGGGAGCTCTCCTTCCAAGCCCCTCTCCTGCTTAGCAGTTTTTCGTTCCTGGGAGGGGATAACAACTTCCCCCTGCCAAATAAAAACCCTGGGAGCCCAGGGCATTCCTGGGCATATTCCTGGGGATGGGCACTGTGTCTGGAAAAACAACCAGAACTTGCACAGCAGAACTTCGTGGCTGTCATTTAAGACAAAGCAAAGTGCCCGAAGAGCTGTTGAGATCAAAACAACACCGGGACCAGCCTAGAAGCACAAGAGCTGCTTCAGGACATCTAGAGCTGCTTTGTTCCTAGACAAAGGCAAAGTTTTCACCTCCTCGGCTAACAAACCTGCACTGAATCAGAGGGCAAGCACCAACGACCACACTGGAACAATGTTTATCCTTCAGGCCAGCAGCATCTGAGAAGGCTAACAACTAATTTTACCAAGTTACTGTATTCAATAAGTTGCAGTGTAAACTGGTTTGTTTTTAGCTTCTTATGTTTGTGTGATTCTTCCATATACAAGAGTTTTTCAGCAGAAAATTCCAGGTAAAATTTCAGAATAAAAAGTAAAAGAAGAACAGAAATTATATAGTTAACTCACTTATCAGAAATCACTGTGCCAGATTAATCCATTTTCTTCCAAAAAGTAAGCCTGTCATCATACATCCCATCTCTTAAGCTTTCACACCCCTAGGTAACTGGACCCGCCTCCAGAGGAGTGCTAGAAATTCCAGTTATGCTTCATGTTTTCCAAGAACAAAATTACATGGAACCCCTATGCCTTGACCTTTCCTTTTCCAGTGTGTTATTGCTACATTCTTGAAGAAACCTTGTATAATAATGACAAAATCATCTATTAAGACTTATTTCTATAGGTCTTTCAACTCAAGGTTTTTTACTAAATCTATGTGACATTTCCAAGAAAGCAAATTACTAGCATTGAATTTAGTGACTTTTTTTTGTACTTGCAACATGAAGCATAAGAGAAAATTTTCCCTTCCTGGAGAAAAAAAAAACAACGTAGTTGTCATGTTGCTGCTTGGACTGAGATGAGGATTTGTTCTTTGCACCAAATAAAAACAAAAAAACAAACAAACAAAAAAACCAGGAGAAAAAGCCTGTAGGATTAGCACAGTTTATCTAAAAATCACCACTGCCAGCAGAGCTTCTGATCAAAAAGCATCTCAGAAGTAGAGCTCCCTTATTAACTTTATTGACTCTGTGACACTATTATTATCCGCAAAACACCCATTAAGAAAGAGTTTAATTATTTTTCCTCTGAAAAAACTAAACCCCATTTGTTCAAACAAGTGAAATTGAGCATTCAGGTGCATTTCCAGCTCCTGTTCTTTACCTGTAATTATTTATGCAGTAATGCTGTACCCACCCACACCAGGCAATGGCTATTTCCCATAGATACCTTTTAAATAAATAGCTGCACCCAGAGAGACACAGTCCTTTTAAACACAGAAGAGAGCACTGAAGTACAAATGAAACATCCAGATTTGGAGAAAAACAGACTCTGAGCGGTCAGCAGAACCTTCCAGAGACTAGAAATGCCCAGGCCACACAGCTAATGACATTAGCACTGAATTACCTGGTGCTCCAAATCAGCAGATGAAGTTCAGGTGTGGAAGATGGAAGAAAATTAAGATCACCTGGTGCTCATCAGATGAAGCCTCTTATTACCCAAACAGTCTTCACATGAGGTTAACTCAACATTAATGGCATTAATAACATTTCCATGTGATTCATTTTGGTCAATTCTGCCCAAAGTTACCTCATTACCTCCTCATTTGCTAAGCACAACTCCTCGTGCTCCCACACCTCTGCATGCCCCATGGCTATGCTTTTATTCCAGATAGTTAAAATAAAATTTAAAAATTCATTTTTCCACAGCAGAGTCTCCCTATTCCTCCTCACAGTTTCTCCTAAAAAAAATTTAACCTGGATTTAACAGCAGTACTAGGTCGTAAACATTCTGCTCTGCTAGGTCTTTGTGGCTTTGCTCTGGGCCTACAGTCATAAAAAAAAGGCAAGAAAGGATGTCAAGTATTTTAACTAAAATTTTCTTACCCTGGTCCTCATGCCACAAGTGTGCTTGCTGCCATATCACTAAACCTTGTTTTGCTGACAGAAGTTTCCGTAACAGCCATAGGATTCACAGTGGGAAGGATATGGTCTGAAAGTCAGCAGCTCCAAAAGGAAAGGCCAAATCTCCTCCTTCATGCTCTGACTCAAACAAAAGCCTGAGCTGCTGAGGAAGGCTGAAACTGGAAAAGCTCTGGGAGTTTTGAAGGGTGGCAGATGTGGAAGGGGTACAGACTGAGATGGGGAAGGCTGAAAGCTGCTGTCAGTGACAAGAAATAATCTCCTTTATTTCTAGGAGAGAGATCCCTCGGGGCTCTGGGCTGCCCCACGGGGACAGGGCAGAATTATTCCAGAGCACCCTGCCCTCAAAGCAGGAAAAGAGCCTGGGGGGGCAGGGGCAGTGACCAGCGTGGCTGCAGGCTGGAGAGAGCCACAGCCCTGACATTCCCAGTCCTTTGGGACTCTGGCTGGAGCTTCCACACAGCGCTGGCCTCGTGACAGCAGTGTCACATCAGAGTCATCACAGAAAAGCACTAAGTCACCACAATGAGCCCCTGCCACACACAGCCCCCCATCACTTCTCACTTGGGAAAGGGAGGAGAACGCATCAGCACAGAAATTAATTTGACAGTAACCTTGAGAGAGTTAGGGGAATTCTTCGGCTTGCCTAATGGCTACAGAGGGACTTTTTGCACTGGGATTTCATATAATCTAACTGTTTGCTATTTAAACAAAAAATAATCTTCTAGAGCCTGCAACTACCTCAGTCTGAGTCCCCTTGCAATTACAAAAGTGATTGTGTTTGGATAGTTGCCTTTCTCCTTCACTGCTCTGCTTCTCCCCACTCCAGTGACCTCTACAGGGAAATCATCTTTTGGAGACCATGGGTAGGTGCTCCAAGCATTATTGGATTGTTCAAACCTGAGTATCTCAGCCTCACTGCTAGTAGGAGTCAGGGCAGAAGAGAACTGAACTGTTGCAAAGAAGGGCACTTGTTTAGATACATGTGAGGATCCTTATGCACACCAGAAAAGTCTCTTTCTATTGGCACTCATAACTAGGAGTCACTTAACCTTTGACTGTATAACACAGCCAAATTCCATGATATATTGGGTTGCCGCTGTAGAAATAATTAAGGAAGACAGTGCAGGAAATAATAATTTACACTGGCATGTCTGCAATCTCAAGTTCTCATCATGTTCTACACTGTTAATGAAAAATAGGCAAAAGAGAAAGGGTTATGTGATTAATGTTGCAGCCCTTCCCAGAGCAGAAACGTCATGGAGAGAGGGCAACACCATTCAAAACTGGCGGGAGAAAGGAGAATGCCTGGGGTAACAGAATGCACCTCTCTGCTTGCTTAGTTTCTCTTTTAAAAGGTATGGGGCTGTTATAATTTCATGCAAGCTTGCAAAGTTGGCTGTCCTTATAAAAAGAGCAATTATGCACACACTTTAAGCACGAAGCAGCACAATAATTAAATGAGTAATTACCTTCCCACTTTTAAGCTGTCATGCAATTAAACTTAATTAAACATTCTCTATACTTCACTAATCTAATACAAACAGAAGAAGGTAAGACGGGTGTGGCAAAGAAGGGGCATTTGGCAGAAGGTTGAGCCTATTATTCTGTCTATAATAAAATATAACACTGTACACTCAGCACTAGGTCCTCATATGATTGCCTTGTTCCTGGCCAGAATATAACCTGGCGAGAGCTGCAGGATGAGCAATACACTGAGACAATTCCATACTGTTTGATTTTATGTAGCATTCTTCTATGTGACATTAAAAAAATGCTCTTCAAAAGAGCATTTTTGAGCAGAGGGAGTGAAGAATTCTGTACAGAAAAGCTGGTCCAAATGTAAAGCAAAATCCTTAATGGAAACACAAGTCCAAGGTTTCTCTTTTTCCCAGAAGAGGAACTGTTGTAGAGACCCAAAGAGGAAGGGCCAAGAAAAGACACAGGAATTTTGTTGACAAGGAGACAAGACAGCTGTGGTGCAAGAACAATCGTGAACTTGCTCCTATCCTGGTCTGAAATACAAATGAGCTTTGTGGAGGCACAGCCCACATATTTCTGCTCGTTATTTATTCATTCCCCGAAAGGCTGTATCACATCTACCGTCTCTAGCTGCATGTTATTATGTTAAATGACAACATGAAGACAAAAAGATTCATCCTCTCTGGTAACAAGAATTCTGTCTTCCATTGCTCTCTGAGGCAAAGGCAAAACCAGGCAGCAAAACAGGTACATCAAAAAGCAAAACCTGACCACACACTGTAAATATAATGTTTAACTCCAGGTGTCCTCAGATTTTGGCCCACCCTCACGCCCACATGTGTGCACACACCTTTCTGCTCCTTTTCTTTGCTACTGAGTCCTTATTCCAAGTGCCACAGTAGCAATTTGAGTCCATCTCAGCAAAACACAGCTGGCAAAGTCACTTTTGCTGTTTTCCACCCTCATTTCTTTCAACATCCAGAGCAGTTCCACAGAACTGAAACCTGCCATTAATATTAGCAGAGGGGTCTTAACAAAGGCTGGGACTACCAGCACAATGATGGGAGGAACATAGGATGCTTGAAGGTAAGGTGTTATCATTAGAATGAGGGGGAAAAACCCAATAATAATACTAGGCAGCTTTCCAAAACACTGAGTGTGTCTGAATGCTGAGAAACCTGAAAAGCAGATGAAAATCACCATGCTACACACCCACCCCAGCTGCCCCACACAAAGAGATCTATTTCTTTACCATTGCCTGATGATAAAATGCAACTGTGGTTAAAATGTGTCAAGAGAAGTTTTATACTTGGTTCTCATTCCAACTCTCACAGCAAGTAAAACATTACAGGTTGATAAAGTCTAAAACACAAATTATGCCAAACACAGCGCTGTATCAGCTACTGAGAAGAAATTAACTCTATTCCAGCTGAAAACAGGACAGAAGTATTTCTTTCTGGGAGATGATACTGTTCCTTATGTTTTGTAGGCCAAAACAAGTAAATGAACATGCTGAAAACATGGGAGTTGCAGCATTTAGGAAAAGACTATTCCAGACAGTCCATGTTAGTTTGCAGCCAGGCGTGACAGCCCAGGGAACACAGCTTTTGGCTGCTTTGGCCCCACTGCCAGCCCTCTGTGCCACCAGAGCTGGGCAGGGCCATGCAGCCCCTGCCAGGCACACAGTGACAGTGCCAGGGCTCCAGCTCCCTTGCTCCATGGCTGATTTAGAAGCTGAGGACACGAAATCCAGTCCCAGCGACCTCACAGCTGCAGGGAGCCTTCAGGAGACCCAGCCTCAGCTGTTTAACCCAACCTGACAAGTTGCAAAGGATGTTTTATTTCCTGTCTGGGACATTATATCATTGTGTTAATGGCCTGGAAGTCAACTGTCCTCTATAGCTGACAATGATTAAGTGCTCTGTGATTTGAATTCAGAACCAGCAACATAGAAGCCGTGTTAAACTTATGATTTCTGCCTTATGATCCATTGCCCCACCCATGCCAACATGTCCAAAAAAGAAATTCCAACAGACCAGAACTCATCCACAACTAATACACCTTTTATTTTTGCTTTGATTCAGGCTCTAGTTTGGAATTATTGACTTCCACTTTTTTTTCCCCACTTCTTGTTTTGTTTCCTCATCTTTCTGCTGGATTTGGTAGTATTACCTCAAGTCCTGCTGCTTTCTGACACAGATGCAGCACAGCTCCTTCCAGCCCCACGAGTGTGACTCCCATCTGCTACTGAGGAACTGTGTTCAGAGGGACAACTTCCATGTTACCTTCACTGTGGGAATGAAGAAAACAGCGCTATGAAACTAATTTCCCAATAGGAATGCTCAAGGCAGTGCTGAGGGACAGCAATGTGAATTAACCCACACCATCCCGCTCTGCTTGGCACACCCAGCCCGAGCTAGTTTTAGCAAACCCAGAAAGGATGTGAGACAGATTGTTTTTGTGCCACAATTTTCTTTTTGCATGGTTTCCACAATGGTCCTGATATATTCTACTGCATGTCTGCGAATAACAGAGAGCCTCTCTCCCGCATTTAGAGTGAGGCACAGGCAGCACAGGGCTGTGTTTAATGCTGGGGGAGGAGCCTCAGGGATGTGTATAACCACAGGGGGTGATTGTCTCTTGCTGGTAGAGGCTAAAATATGGTGGGATTCGTTGTTTGCTGGATTTGAAGGAGCTCTTTGATTTCTATCAGCAAAATTTGTAACATCATTGAAATACCTGCGGAATGAGCAGCTTGAATTTGCTCACACCAGGCTCAGCAGCAGCCCTCCCTTTCTGCACTGGCTGTTCCCTCAGCATTGCTCAGAAGGCATAAGCAGGCTTCATTAAATATATGTGATCTTTTCAACTGGGCTTTCACATTACTTCTTCAAAAGGCACAGGAACGCTCAAATTTAGAAGCAAAAAATAGAGGAAAAGGAAGTAGAGGAGGAATCTAGAGCTCCTCTAAGTGCGACCTCCCCCTCAATGCAAGGTCCTCTAAGGTCAGGTTAGTCAGCTGAGCTTGCTCTCAGGGTAACCTATTTCAATATTTCACCACCCTCATGATTGATTTTTCTTCCCTAATAACTAATGAGAATTTCCCTTGCTGTAATTTGTGTCTGATACCTTTCACCCTGTCCTTAAACACCTCCGGGAAGATGTTGGCTCTGTCCTTTGTACACCCTCCCTGCCGTTACATTGCAAAACAATGTTTTCATAGTTGAGTCAGACTGCAAGAACCCACAATGCCACTTCCACCTTCAGGGTGTGACTGCCATCCCACCACCATCTTGTCTCCAAGGTGTCTCTTTTCCACTGCCTATATAGGCAAGGCCTTATCCTTTGTACAGCTCAGACAGTCTCAGGTCTAATCAGTAGAGCAACAACAATACATGGCCTACCTTACACTGCAAAAACGTTGCAACTTCAAATTTAATAACCAAACTAAATATTAAGTGAGAAAATAGACAGATATGGATATGCCCTGCTGGAAACAGCCTCCCTGCCACATTAACAAGTAGAAAAACAGAGTAATAAAGACCCCTTCTGGCTTCACTCTGGTGCAGTGACAAGTGTATTAGCTGTTCTCACAATCTTTGTTACTGCAAAAATAAATACAGACCTGAAAATAAGGAAAAAAATCCACTTGGCTCAGAGACTAGTTCTTGGCAATCAATACACTCTGAATAATTGACAAAATTGTGGTCTATAAGAGGTAGTCAAGTCTCGCTGTCCATCTTCCTTTAAACACTGATGTTCATAATGACCCCTCATTTAGAAGTGTTCGTTTCCATCACTGCTGGAGCCCAGCTCCATTCTTTATCCAAAAGAGAAGGAAGAGTGAACAGACTGAGGCAGCCTTTGACTACACACCTTCACTTACCAGGCGGTTCTCAGCCTTGCCTCTCTGAAGTCTCCCCTAAGCTGATTTGCAAAGATCCAGGGGTACAGAAAATGGGGCAAAACCTGCAGAATTACTCAGAGTTGCTAATAGAACTCAGTAAGGAGAGAAAAAACTTCACAGTTCTCTCTTTTTTTTTTTTAACCTCGTATATTGGCATAGGGAAGAGTCCTTTCTTTGCAAGTCAGTGCAACTGGACCGTGAACTTTAATTCTTCAAGCCCAGCTCAGGATATAAGAACAGAAAAGCACAAAACCCAAAATATTTCAGAATAAACCCCAAGGAGATTTACCTTCTATAAACATGGATCCAGAATTCTTTTGTTGGAGAATGTGCTGTTTCTGGACAGGAAAATGACAACTTTTATAAACATGCATCTAGAATTCTTTTGCTGGAGCAAGTGCTGTTTCTGGAGAGGAAAATGACCCCTCTGAGGAAGTGCTCACTGCCAAAACAAGGAGATGCAAGTATTTAAAACACTCAGCACTATCAGTCCTAGCACCACAGACTGAGATGTGCACTGAACCTTCATGCAAAGCATGAGACGAGGCTTGAGAATGCTGGTTCATACTGCCCAGAAACAGAGTGCTCCCTGGTTTTACATACTGTGCTTCTAACTTCTCCGAAGCGCTTTTCTGGATAACCTATTAGGCTGTAAGAGATTGTTTCAAACGTGCTGAGGTCTCTCCTTTCCACACTGTGTCACACTGCATGTAAACCTTCAGCTCCACAAGCCCAGGTCTCCTGGGGCACTCCCTCCAGCCCTTCAGAAACAGCTCTGGGTGCAGATCGTTCATCTCCTTTGGCAGTCCCACTACCAAAGCCCTGAAAGCAGCTTTAAGCTCCCACACACACTCCAGCAAACCCAGAGCTGCCCTGCAGAGCTCCTCACCAGGATCATCAGGGTACCGCAGGAGACAAAAAGCCAACCTCAGGCACAGGGCAGCTCCACAGCCAGAAGGAGCTCACAGAGCACAGGGGCCATTGCTGGATGTGTGTTAGATGCCCACGTGAGCTGAAAGCTGCGTCAAGGAAGGCACAACAAAGAAATGCTGGAGAGTCAGCTCAAGGCAAGGAAAGAGAATGTTTTAAGAAACTTCCAAGAAAAAGCTGTAGACAAGCAGAACTCCCTTGTGCCTCCTGTGGCCCCTGGGATGTTAAGTGACTGTTCTCTCCACCCTCTTGAAGGAGTGTGGGCATCTGTGGACAATGAGTGCTCATTAACATCGATTCAGTAACTTGGAATTAAGGATGTTGTTCATCACAGCAGCATAAATGCAGAAGACTCAGAGATATTGTGCATTAGGCAGCATTTTCACTGATCAGAAAGATAAGTTTAAACTGCAAACAACTGTCCATGCATGGATTGGCACAGGTCATAGATCAGCATATGGACTCAGGCCTCATGCAGAAAAACACATCCATTAGTGACCCACGCTCTGTCCATAACCACTTAAGGCAGGAATCTAAAGGTGGCAGGTTTGGTGTATCACAGTCCTGATTCCCTAAGGCAGCTAAATCCACAGTTAAGATTCAGGGAAATGGTCTAAAATGCTATTAAGGCTTTTATTCAGTTGGCAGCTTTTCATGATCTAAAACTAATCAGCAAGCCTGGATCCCTAAGTATAATTTGGTCAATTTGGTTTGCAGAAACAAAACTCAGGGAAAATAAGGAGCACTGGTTGAGGGCTGGTGAAACACATCTGGGAAAGGGAAGGTAGACCCATGCACCTGAAGCCATTTCAGACAGGGGTCTGACAATTTTGTCAGCCCTGACACACAGTTCAGTTTAGTGGCAGCAGCTAAAAGCACAGAAACAGGCACTTCCCAGACTGGAGAACAACCAATTTGTGCCGTAATCAGTACCTTGAACCAAATCCAGGACTAAAACCAGAGGCAAACGGGAAGCATATGTACGCAGCTCACACAGAGCAGGGTACACCCAGTTCCTCCACAGGGTGATACAGTGAGAGTGGCAGAGCTGTAAAGGTCTGTCCTCTAGTTTGGTTGGATGCTCAGCTCTGAGTCCATCAAGGCGAATAGCAATTTCTTCTTATGAACGAACAAGCATATCATCAGCTTGCTGTTAAGGAGTGATTAATTGAATACTGAAAATTAACATTTTTCCTTTTGACCCTTTAACCTTGTTCAGGCATATTACTTTGACACAGTATTAAATCTCTATCTTATTTGCACCCACCCTCAAGCTTGTAAAAGCTAAAACCAGCAGCAATGATTTTTCCTTTTAAGAAATGTTCATGATTTAAAGACTAAAGAAAGCAGCTATGTCCTGTCTTATTCTTTATAAAAGCTGTCTTTATGATTTCAAAATGGCAAGAAATACAAAATGAAATCCAGTGATACAATATCTGAAAATGTCTGAATTACTGGTAGCCACTAAAGTGCTTCAGCATCCTCCTCCTCTAAATATCCCCATCTATGAGAGGATACAACATTTTACTTCCATTGAATTCTGTGAAGTCCATGAACAGAACAAGCTGTATACACATGAAAATAACACCAAGTAAGATGGAATAAGCTTCTAGCACTTGTTCCCATTCCAGGACTGAGAATAATAGCAAAATCAAACAGAGAATTCACTGGAAGTACTCAAGTATTCAAAATCCAAAAGGAAATCAATGAGTAGCTTTTGGAGATAGGAAGGTCAACAAGTGTCAACCGCAAGATCTGACCTTCCAAAACCAAACTGACCACTGATGACTCCTACACAAACTGAAGAGATTCATAATATCAATCAGAGGGAGAATCCTTTAAACATTTACTAGCACTTTTCAAGCTGCTTTTATTACCTTGCATGGACAGGTACACCTCACACAGGCTTGAATTAGGTATATTGCAATTAAGATGTCGAAAGCAGCCTCTGAAAAGGGCATCTATTAACTCTTTCAATAGTGTAATTAGGATTGCAAAACAAGGAATACATCACAAGGCAATATCCATTTCAGCCAGCTAAAAGCAGTAGCTGGCTGAAATTGAGATAACATTACTACTTTTAAAAACCTTGGAGAGAAATTCCATAGGAGCAGTGAAATTTAAAGGCAGTTTGTTTAAAAAAAAGCAGCAAACTAAAATACTTAAATTCTTCACTAAAGTAATTTTTCTTACTTGACCCTTTCACATAAATTCCTAGGGAATTTATTCAGGTGCTTCTGCAATCAAGTTACTCCATGCTAATAAGGTATGGATTTAGCCTGTAAATATTCTTCTCGTAGAAAAGTTCTTTTCCAGTTTATACCACAAAACAGCCTCTCTGCCATCCATCCAGCAGCTGAGATCTTTCCAGCTCACTTCATATTTGGCTAAGACACTTTTCAGTTAGAAAATGAACCGAAAGCAAGTCTGTATTCAGATGTTTTCAAAAGTGTGTATCACAGGTTGCACTTTGCCCAGACCACACCTACCTGGATAAATTTGTGCTGGGCATTCTTTTCCCACAGCAATCAGGGCAAGGTTGGTACTCTGAGCGGCACAGTGACTGATGGCCCTGCTAATATATTAGTGCCACAGAGGCTTAAGGAAAGGCTCAGCAGCTTGTGTACTAAACACACTGTCACCGTTGTTCCCACTGCGCACAGGGACAACCTCGGAACGCCACATGCCTGCAATTTAACTGCCTTTGACCTTTTCAGGTTTTCAAGTTCAGGATTTAACTGCTTGGCTCCATTAGGAACAGCAGGAAGTGAGCAGTTAAAACCCCTAAAAAGGCTTTGAAAGCTACTTGCTAAATGTTCAGGTGTCTCTCTGCAATTCAGCAGCTGGCAGGAGGGAGGGCAGGCTGAGGAATGAGGGAACAGTTAGAGTAGGAAAGGGGACAGGAGGAATACATGAGCTAAGTTTGGCTGTTGTGAAGCCAGCAGCTCTAAAAAGACATTGAGGAAGAGTCTGGCAGCTCCCCCTTCATGCCTCATTACGCAGGGCACTATTTCTCTGCAGAGCTTCCCAGATGTGGGAAAAGTTCCTGAAGCTCCCAAAGCAGTAGTTTATTCTGTTCTTCCAAGACACTTTGATTTGGGCTTTTTGCCCACTGCACCATGCATTTTGACAGTCAGCCTGCAAAACTGCCTAAGCAGCTTCCAGGGCAGGGGGGATCCTCCAAGCATCTCTGGCAGGATGTCAGCAGCTGGAAGGCCTGCAGTGCATGTCATGGCTAAGGCCATTCTGAGTGCTGCTGCTCAGGGTCCCTTAGAGCAAGAAGGATGCCTTCTAATAGAACACTTCTTAAATCCCAGAGAGGTGTCATGTCATTTCTGAAAGCTAATTTTCTCAGGTATAGACGAGTCTATCCACTCCTGTGCAATATTCTACATTCCTTCTCTCGCTGCCTCGGAGTCTGATTTGTCTCTGGCCAGCAGAGCTCAATTATGTTCTTAACTTTTTTGTAAACCAATTCTCCTGAAATTCTCCTGTAAAATTTGCATTGAAGTACAAATCCAGGTTGTTGTTGCAGCAGCAGGTCCTGGAAGGATCACAGCAGAGAGCCCACCATGGCCACTCCTGCTGAGAGGGTTGATTACTCTGTCAGTTGTTCAAGGACTACTGAGAAGGCCAGGAATGATTCCCAGCACAGGAGTCATTTGAACCTGCAAGCTATGGCTCCTACAAACATGGGGAATTGGTTTGTCTCTGTTGCAAAAAGGGAAGAACATTACCAAAATATGCATAATTAGACATATGGTTATTTTACAGCAGCAGAATTCTTTTGGGTGATTTTTTTTACAGTGATTTCTAAAGAGCCTTGGCTCCATTCAGGGTCACATATATGTACCCCTTTGAGAATACAAATGCAGTTTATTGTAATTATTATTTTGGTAGATTTTCTCATTGCTAAAGGAAATAGACATGTATTTAAGTCAAGGATTCCCTCCCACAAACATATATGTTCTTATATCACTAGAGTGGCAGAGTCAGATACTTACAGGTAAAATGAAATATCTGGGATAGTTAAAATCCTTAATGGGCTCAGGTTTTTTTCCCCTGGTCAGATAGGGAGTGTATGCCAAGCCTCGCTGGCTATTCACAGGGCCAGGTACAGCTGTGACCCATGAAAGCTGTAAAAGAAAACCAGCAACTTGGCAGAGTAAATCTTCACCATCAAAAGAGAGCTCAAATTGACAGGTTCCGGTTGATCTCCCTCCCCAGTCCCCATTAATTACAAGCTCTTTTAATTACTACATGCATGCGAGGGGTGGAAGCAACAAGATTTAATTACCGAGCTCACACCAAGTGACCCAGCTTGGCCACTGCAGCAGGAGCTCTCACAAAATGCTGCTCAATGACACGGCAGGTCTCCAGCACAGCAGCATCATCCTGTGGCACTCACCCCAGAGAGATCTTCTCTCTGCCTGCTGCTCTTCCCGTTCAAGCAAGGGGTTGGCACAGCTGGTCATCCCACAGCTGGAGCTCTGCCGATGGCAAGGAAAATCCTCACAGCTTTCCGGATGGGCAGAGTCCACATTGATTCTCCCTCCCCCCGCTTCTCACACTTTCTTCTCCTAACTCCCCAAAACATAGGGTAGAAAGTTCAAAGGTTCCAAAGGTGTGCTTTTCCCCTCCTGAAGCACAGCCACGGCTGGTGTCTGAAGGGGACTTGGGCAAGACCAGAGACACTGATGGGAGCTCAGCAGCCTGGAAGCAGTTAGAGATGGAGGGGGCAGAGGAACCCACGCATCCCCAGCCATTTCACTATAGGAGATCACAGCCAGAGCCCTGAATAAGAATGAATAGCTCATGGTGGGTTCAGCTGTCCTGACTCAAAGCAGCCTATCAGTGTAAAATAGTGGAGGAGAGGGACCATCTAAGTCTGCATCAAACACAGCAAGGCATGCAGGAAACAGCAACAATGCAAATAATTTCATTTTCACCTTTACAGCATGCACATGCACACCCTGCACTCTGCACCACCTGCCAGCAGGGACAACCCCCAAACAAAAGGCAGGGAATGGTATAGATTGAAACAGGAAGCCAACACTGCTCAGCCCCTCTGAACAGTGCCTCCAGGCCAGCTGCAGTTGTGCTGAGAAAACCCTGCTCTGAAAGAGTTCAAAGGGAGCTACAGGTAGCAGCTTTATGGGTCTCACACTGCAGCGTGATAAAACAGCTTGTACAGGAGCCACCGCAGTCTATCAGGAAGGATATTAAGACCTTCTGGTGAAGGAACTCCAGCAAACACTTAGTCAGCCTGAATTTATGATCTGATCCTTCAGTTCTTGGCTCCAGAAGTGACTCGCTCTTGGCTCCTTCATACAAGCTGTGCTCATTCCTGAATATGGCTTCTGGAAAAGGCAGATGGGAACTCAGCTGAGCACCAGATCAAAACTCTCTGTTGCTGTTTTACTTACTGTTTTCTATAAATTCTTTCTTTTAAAAAGAAGGAAAAAAAGTGTTAGCTTCCTGCATGAGTAAGGAGAAGAACCAGCAATAAAGGCTGATAAAAGAATAATTTAGAGTTGTGAACTCAAATCAATAAATAAATCGGAGATCTGTTCAGTCACCATCTCCCAGAGCTGAGGAGAATTAAAAACCAATTAAAAACTACACATCTGCCTCCAAATCAGTCAAATGGAAAGTGAAGGACAATGATAGGGCAAAGATTGTCAAGAGAAAGTGAATCTTCCTGGGCCATCTTTTATGGCTGATCATATAGCAATTAACTTACAAATAAAATAACCCAGAAGTCACTATATTATAAACCAGTCATTCCAGTTTTAGAAAGCAACAGACTCTTATTGATCAGCTCAGCACAGTTTGCATTTGATTCATGAAACTGTGCGCCTCAGGTTGCCAAGAACAGAGCTGCTCCTTAATTAATAATAATGAGCACCAGCCAAGAAGCCTCACACTCATCGGACCCCAAAGGGGCACCGGCTGAAGCAGGAATCTCAGCAGGCATCTTTTATCCAGCCAGAAGCAGAAGCACAGAGATTAGTAAGGGACAGTGTTTACAAAAGATGCATTAATGATCTTTGATGTTCTTTCATCATGTCTCTAGCACTGCCAAAAATAACATCTTTTTGGGCTTTAGCAAAGCACCACAGCTCATGAACCGACCCCAAAGTGGCTGCGTCCCTAAATTTCACAGCCACAACTTGTTAATAAGCTATGAGAAAGCAGTGGGCAAGCTCATTGTACCTGAGAAATAAAATGCATTTGTTTTCTGTGGCAGAACCTTCTGGAAAGGAGGGGAAAATGGAGGCCATTCATGTCTCATTAACATGATGCAAAAGCATTTAAATACAGAAAGTCCATTGAATGCTCACATTAGGCAGGAATCATTCCACTTTGGTTTAGGACACCCAGCATCAGCTATTTGCATAGAGCAGATCACCTGCTTGCAGAATTAAATCCACTAAAGCCCAAGTGGTGAAGTCAGATGAGAATTTTGTCCCCAGCTTCATCCTCAGGAATACAGCAGCTAAACTCCAAGTCTACCACTGAGCCTGACCTTCAGCAGTCTGCTTGGCTCAAACAACGTGCTGGCACCCAAACAGGGTAAAGGAGCATCTTGTAGTCAGGGCACTCGTGTCAGTGAGCTCCTTGAGAGCCCAGAAGGTGCTGGGAGTGAAACAAACGGAAATGTCACCTGAATGACCGATGCTGTGGAAAGCAAACAGAGACTGAAATGGCTTCCATGGAGCATCTGAGGCACCAACACAAGAACAGGTAAACTGTTTTCTTTTTTAAAACTGAGCAACTACTTTCTGCATTCCCACTATTTAGAGGGGAAAAGTATCAGCCATTTCAAAGTGCCAAGAAACCCTCCATCCCTTTCAAACCCCATGTGAATCACACCCACATACAGTAACACACATAGCTAATGTTTTCCATTACTCTGGTCCAACACCAGGTGCTCCAGCTGCAAACTTTTCGCTAAAAATGTCTGCACCTCAAGACCACAGGGCTACAGCATCTCTTCCAGAAAGTCCCCCAGCAGCTGGTTGCTCACAGCCTCTTCTGCAGCATATATCCAGCAGTATACTAGCAATCCCTCTTCCAGAAACCTCCAGAGATGTGGATCCTTGCACCAGAACAGTGCCTTGACCTCGCTGGCCTAACATGCTCCTGGGGATCACAGAAATCTCAGGGCTGCCTCCAGCAAAGTCACAGCCACTGCAAAGCATCAGCCCCCAGACCACAAAACACGCCAGAGAGACACCCTGGGCTGAGGGAGTGAGTTTCCTGAATCCCTGGCACTGGTGCTGCTGGCCACGTCGAGCATCGTGAGATTCATCGGTCGGTCATGACAGGTGGTCACTGTGGTCACCAGAGAGCCAAGGCACCGCTGTGCATCTAACCTGAGCTTTGCAACTGCTGAACAGGCAAAGAACAAAGTCTGCAGGACATCCAACACTGGACAAGTGGCCAGAGACTTCTGTGTACCTTCCATCATGGCAGGAAGGCACCTTAGCATTGTGTGGGTAAAAACCCAAACAAAACAACAAAAGAACTCAAGAAAACCCCCCCAAAAAAATCAACCACGAAGACCGTGTCAGAATAGATGGTCTATTCTGAGAAATGGTCTGTTTGAGCCACGGCCCTTAGCTTCCAAAACAAAAGTCAAGGAACAGGTCTGCACAGAGCTGTCAGCAGCTGGAGCAGCTGTTCTGGGAGTCAGGGCTGTGCATTTCCATCAGATCTCACTCAGGTGCCCTGCCGTGGCAGCAGGCTCAGCTGCAGCCAGTCAGAACACAGGCAAGCACCAAAGGTGTGCTGAGAGGTCAGGCATGTTTTAATGGAGCAAATTAAAGGAAGACAACAGAGGTGGAATCCTTATCAAAGCTGCAGCTTCAAAGAAACTTATAAATAGCTGACTTAAAATGAATTCAG
Source organism: Origma solitaria (assembly GCA_013397895.1). NCBI lineage: Eukaryota > Metazoa > Chordata > Aves > Passeriformes > Acanthizidae > Origma > Origma solitaria. Next base: position 1,289,073 of record VZRL01005376.1, on the reverse strand, counting down.
ACTATGTGTGCTTTGTTTTTTCACAAAACCACCCAAACTCCAAAGCTGGGAAGAATTAATTATTCCCACACCTTTGATAGCACAGAGGCTGACAATAGGGCTTTGGACAGCAAGGGAACATCTCTGAGGAGCAGACTCTGGACATTTACTTGGTTCCACAGTAAGAGGTTAATTCCCTGTCAGTCTGCACTCTGCTGTTGAAAGGTTTGTGTCCTCTGTAGTTAGGCAATGAAAAGACAAACTCACTAATGCCCACGGCTCACTATGGAACACAGAAACAAGGAAGCAGCTACCAACAATGAAATCACAAAGTGCAAAGACCAAATGTAATCTATGACTGACAGGAAAAAGCAGGCAAGGTGACACGGAGATCAAAAGCTGGGCTGAGTAAATTATCTACAGATGGCTTTAAAATAGGGAGGAAGGGAAATGGTTCAAAATTATTTAAGTTACTGTGTTGATACACTTACAATTATAAATAAAAGGAATCCACACATGTAAGCACCTAGGGCACTGTGCAGATGCATGGCAGGTGAGAGTGTGGACATGTATGAAAACATCCCAAGGAAAATAAAGACAAAGGTCTGTTTGGGTTCAGCTACTGTGCATTGTCATTGAGCTGGGACAGGGATAGTTATAATAACTATTATCATTAACACAGTTGTGCTGCTACTGGTCTGAAAGTTACTGCAGTCTCAGGTAACTCTGCACTGCATCCTGCTGCCCTATGGATTGCCTGCCAGTCCTTTCTCCAAGTGATTTTACAAGATTTGATGTTACAGCTTTCTCCCACACCTCCACTAGCGCAGCGTCCTTCTGCCCCTCAACAGCTGCTGGCAAACCTACACTGGCACAAGGCAGCACCACCTTCCTGCTCCTCACACTGAAATGCTAGGTACCAGCAATAGCTCGTGCTGTAGCATCTGTGGAACATAAAAGAAAATGCCATCATTACTTAAAAAAATCCAAAAACTCCCTCTGCTGGATTCAGTCTGAAAAAGTGAATTATTCTACAGAATGGTACGAAGCAGGACTGTCCTGAGAGATCACACAGATCTAGCAGCAGCAGGTTTGCTGAATACCATGTTGTATTTCTACAGAGCTAACAGTCAAGGTATAAAGCCCTGACTGCTTACTGCTAAAATTAACATAAATTATAATTTCAGAGTGATTTACTTGCTATCCGTTAAAATAAGAATCCCATCACAGAAGAGAGGCTGGGAAAAACTTTCTAAATATGCACTGTAGAGCAGAAGTTGTACGTGAACATGGGGGCAGGCTAACATGGACTCAGTTTACCTGAAGGGTCAGAGGGATGTTTTCAAACAGTTGCCTTTTAGGGGACATTAGGAATCTCTTCCTTGTGTACTAGAACAGAACTGCTAGAAAAATAAAAAAGGTTGAGCCCAAGGTTTCACAGAGCTACAAGTCAAACAAACAAGAGATTCCCAATGTAAAGCCCCAGATCTAATATATCTGATTTAATTCCCTGAAACATTGCTTGCTTATATCTAATTCAGGACAGTAATCTGCAATTTGTACATTCTTCTAACCTTATTTAGAACTTGCTCTATTAATAGAAATCTTATCTTTAAATTAAATCTGATCAGAATAGGCCCCATGTTTCATAGGAATAAAATCCAAATAATTAAGTTTTGACCCCAAGCACAAGAAATTACTTCGATTCCTGAAAGTCTGAGGAGGAAGTGTTACATACTGGATATGAAATTCAAGGAACCTTATGAGCAAGTTTTTTAAAGATGTAACAGAAGTATGCCCAATAAATCAGGCTTCTTTAAAACACAATGAAAACAGGACCCAGTAGTGACACTGATTTCTGTTTATTTCATCTGTGTTATGTACAGTAAAGTTTACATACAATTAAACAGGAAAGTAAATACACAGAGGTTCTACTTGAGCAATTTCCAGCAGTGACCACAAGCACGACAAATTGCATTGGTGTAGTGAAATGATCACCTCTTCCCAGCAGGAAGGATTTTCTCAGCAGGGTTTGTGCACTGAAAGAGCAGTTAAAGCTTTCTACGAGGGCTTGGAGTTGCCAACACCTTTGAGCATTTAGTCTTTATCTCCCATATCCCTTGTGGATTTCCCACCCAAGCAGCCAGCGAGCTGAATGATAAATCCAGCCAGCTGGAACAAGACATGCCTGTCACAGAGACCAAGCTGGGAAAACAATTTATCGCAGTTCAAACTACACAGATTCTTCAGCTGAGGCTTTCAATGTCTGTTTTACCTCCTCCACCTCCTAGCAGCTGATCGCTTCTTTCCACTGGGCACCGCCGCTCCTGCTCGCCGAGAATAAATCAGTACCGTTTAGTTTGGGGCTGGCCCATCAGAGCAAGGACAGGATGAGGAGATGCTTTCTCTGTGTTCATCACACGGCCAGAGCCCCACCTGCGGCTGGGCAGGTGTGCGACACAGGGGACAGGAGCTGGCAGCGCTTGCATTGCACTGCCCTCTGCTGTCGCTGAAACCGCGGCACGAACGAACTGCTGAAAACACCCACGCGCTTTGAGTCTGACCCGAAGAGACAGGGAACAGGCAGGAGGGTTTCCCCGCGGGATTTTTCCACACTCTTATCCACCTGCCCGCTACGAATTTACAACTAAAGTAATAATCTTAATTCTTGTCTCTCTGTCAGTAGAGCTCCAGGTGCTTTACCAAGACAATGTGTGCTATCCAGTTTTGGTTTTTACCCTTCAGACACTACCTAAAACGTGTTTGCTAAAGCTTGGGCGATTGGTACTGAGCTCCTACTGACAGTAACAGCTGTAAGGCCCTTCTATAGCATTTATCATGTAGCCATAAGTGTATTTCCAATACACCATCTCAAACTGGGTAGTTTGTTCCTGCACTAGCACATTCCAGGATGGGACACAAGAAAATGTATAAAACAAGTGATGCAGTGTTCTGTGTTAGCAATAGGAGAAATGTAATACAGCTCTGTAAAATAACCTCCATGATCCTTTTTCTCCTTTAAAATAAATAGATTTCTATGAAATCAGACAATATTACATGACAGAATAATAACACGCAAAGATAATTCATTGAGAAAATGAACAACCTCAAAGCAGCTCAAAAAGTGTCATTAAAAGCACATCTTAAAGGAAATACATATTTTTCATGCCTAAACACAAACTACAAACACACAGTATTTTGTCAGTGCCCTGTATGTCCCAGAAATGCCACACACAGAGCTTTTAACAGCCGTTAATATAATGCTCACACACAGACCTTAACTAATTCCTTTGAAGTCAGGGGTTGAATGCTGGGATAAAACGCACAGGAGCACGATTAGCAGAGAGCTTGTGCGTCATTAGGCTTCCCTGCATGGGAATACCAAATCTGCAACAGCTTATAAGCATATGGTTTGAACATCAGACTTTCTAGAAACATAAGCTGCGATCCTGGCAAGATCAGATCAGCTCAGCTCAGGCTGACAGCATCCTGCAGTAACTGTTTCCCTGCTCCTGGCTGATCCAGCAGCTCTCACAAGGGCTCTCCCCTGGTACTGGAGGCTGCTGTTTTGCCACTGGGGGACAGGAAAACACAGCAATGACCCACAAAACTACACAGCAGAACTGAAGAGAGAGTTATAAACTAGGGTTGAGCTCAGAGTTGCCTGTGGAAGTGACAAAATCACTTGGCCAAAGGTGAGTGGAATTAAAAGGGAAGGATCCCACGAACTAACAACTGTTTGTACAAACGTGATGAACACCTTAGGGATCCTCCTGGAAGGTGGGGACACAGATTCCAATCATCCCACTGCCAGTGTACTGCTTGGGATACAGATTTCCATGAGGACTTCCTTACAGAGCTTCAGAGAACTTGTCCACTGTGCCACATGTAACTCACATAGAGAAACTCTTCCCTCATTTACACTTCATGAATTCCTGCAAATAGCTGCCAGGGAACCCTTAGAAGATGGAAATTCTCTGGATCTAATAAAAGAATCTTAACAAGGTCCAAAAAAGTTGTATGCAAGGAGTTATTTAAAAACATTTTTTTTAAAGACTCCTGAGCAGGCAAATGCAGGAAGATTAATATAGTGCTCAAGAAAATAAGGGAGGATTCATTTCCTCAGGGAATTTTTTTCATGCTGTCAGCATAGAATCTTGCAAGCCTTGACTTTGCTAACACTGGTACTATTCTTATTTTATTTATGAGGAAACTAAGGCAGACAGATTAAAGGTAGCGTGGTATAATTAGTACAGTTTGTCAAACTGAGTAGCTATTAAAATGGAGTGAAGAATTGTGGGAATAGCTGGACTTTTGTATTACTAAGCACTGAAATCTGTCACACCAAATGATCCAAGTCTTTAAAGACTCACATGCAGTTTTATATGCATGTGCTTTCCACATAGCTAAATTAGTATATTTACCACCCCTAGACTGATGGCTGTGTACACAAAAGGTGCTCTGATGATCATGGAGAAATGAGGGAAATTTGCACAGGGTGATCTTCAAGGGTGCCTCTAACCACAGCACCCAAGATAATGATGTTATCAGGTCTATTCAGAATAAAATCTAAATAACTGTTTTGATTGGAGAGGTGCTGAGAAGCACATGTCAGAATGTGAAGCTCCACTGGAATCTAAATTCTTCCCCCAAACTGCTGCATTTTTATGGATTTTTCAAAAAGAAAACCCAAACAAAAACTTCTAGCGCAGCAACTGTTGGAATGCCCCATGTCTACAACTGGTTTTCAACGCCTCTCATCTTGGACTATTTCAGAGGCCTGCACTGTAAGAGGCTTTAAAAGCCAACTTCTGTCATGAAATGCTTTCAACAACCAAAGGGATTCTCAGAGGCTGTGATGGAGGAAAGCATTTTAAACAGCTCAGTTTTCATAAGGTGCTCCATTTTGGAATAGCCAAATTCAGAATCCTTCTTAAAACAGTTTCTGGCCAATTACTTCTGCCTTCACCATCCTGCTAAGAACTCCCACTATATTTTCAGTGAGGACTTGGAGCAATCATGCAGGGCACCCCATGTATTGTACGAGAGTGGAGGGATCTTACTGCCTGTGGCTTCAGAGAACATTATTAGAAATCCTAACAGAAACACACCCATTTAGCTTTCAGATTGACTGATTAGCACTAAATACTTGAGTAACTAATTTGTAGAGCTGGAGCATTTGTGTTTAGTGCCTCTGCAACAAGCCAATTCTCGTATGAAACAGCAGCTAATATCCATAACCCAGGGCAAGCAGCAACTGCATAAACCTGGCTGATGTGACAAATACTTCAATATTAACCTTTCTTGTGGTTCAGCTCTTTTCAATCATGCTCCTAAAACCCCCAGACATTTCTGTCAAAGTAAAGGTGCCAAGGATGTTGATTCTGGGTTGCAAAGGAAGGGAAATGTCTGAAATGTCTCACCCTCTCTCACTTTTTCCTCACCTGTAACATTCCACCCAAAGCAGCTCTGCTCCAGGGTCAGGAGACCACTGCTCTCAGTTTGGACAGCAAAAGATTGCTCACCACTGCCAGGAAGCCTTTGCCTCTAGATGTGGAAGACAGGAGAGCTGTCAATTACAGCTTTTAGGGACACTTTCCACAGTCATTGATGATGATCACACTGATAAGGGTTAGACACCACTGTGAGACAGTCTGGTCCCTCAGGTAACAACGAACACACTTATCCAGAACTACAAGGCAGGAGGATTCACACTATCCACCTTCTTTCTTGGGCCTCAGTTAAGGAAGGTACCTAAAACATGTGTTTGAACTTGGAAACCCTGTGCAGGGGGTCTTTCCACCTCCAGAACCCATGAAAATTTTCAAAGGCCATCTTGAAGCTCAAAATAAAACATTAGGTTAAAGATTACAAGTGCCTGCCTGCAGTATATTTAAAATGCTCTTACTTCAGCCAAAGGACACTCTCCTCCCTTTCTGATTGCAATTTCAAACTTGAACCTCCATCTACTGAAATAGGTCAGCTTAATTAACGGAGCAGATTTCCTTTCATCTCAAGAACAGCAAACCATTCAAACCATGGGCAAAATGATCACATACAATTAGGACGTACATATTTGCACATGTTGTCCCCACTTGGACTTCTGTGAGGAACTAACTTTCTCAAAGTATCTCAAGATAATGATTTTAACTAGTTAATTACATAGGGGAACTAATAAATACTCTTCTCGACTGCACTGTAAGTGCAATAACATACCTTTAAGAGGTAGCCACATCAGTCCATGTTCATGTGCAATCAGTACATTAAAAATGTTTAGCTTTTCTATGTCTTTTTTTTCTTCCTTTTCTTTTTTCCTTTAGTAACAGTCTCATGTTAAAAGCCTGAAAATTCTGTTGGAGAAAGACAATTACAAGAAAAAAGAACCAGTGTAAGCAGAAGCCTAATCTCCTTGTCCCCCCAAACTCTTCTGTCTAGTTCTGTCTATATTTTGCAAAATGACTCAAAAAACCATACAAGTGAACAGTCAAGAGAAAGAGATACTTATTAGAATTATGACTTTTATTTTTATTCACTAGAGCAACATTGAGGAAAGAATTTTTACATACAGGTTTTTTAATCAACTTTACAAGCAAATTCCAATATACAGTATTTACTCTGGCCTGGGTTAAAAAACCAAAAACAACAAAGCAGATAGTAAGGGTACCTCTTGTTTTAGCTAGGATTGAATTGAAGATTTTGTTACACAGGAATTTTATTGGTTTTACGGTGGTGCTTTCACAATTAAGTAGGCAGTGAGCAGCTTTACCACAACAGTGACTGAATTTCCTGATAGCACAGTTGTAAGATGACTACACTGAGACCTACCACCAGGATCACATTAAATCCACTCTGCTCAGAAAAAGCCTCTGTAACAAGATAAGGAACAGCTACGGAAGTCCAATTCAAGAACTGATTTCCATTTGTATGGCAAGAAAATGTCCATATTAAGAGGATTATGTGCTGTGCAAAACCAGAAATACTTCCCCCCCCCAACATGCAACCTACCCCAGTATGACACTTTAGAATGTGCATATGGTTGTGACATGCAAACAAAGGAAATCACGCAAATGGGATTCCAGTTTCTAGCATCGTTACAACAAATCAGCGTTTAGATCAAGGATGGAATGAACTGTACTGACCTATGATGCAGTCTAGTTGCTATGTCTAGTCTCACTGCTACAAGATGTAAAGTTGAGGAACCCTTTTTTTTTTTTCTTAGAACTGTATCAAATTTGTGTCGTTTTGGATTTTCAGGGCCTTCGTAATTATTTCGAGGAAGTCTGAGAGATAATATTGCACTTCTTTTCTCAAAACCATATGCTTGGACCATTATTCTTTCAGAGCTAGCTAGTCCTAGGGAAGTTTTGCCATTGGCTTTGATTGGCAGTAGGAAGTGCTAGCTTCAGGGAAGGGGAAGGTAATAATGATCTGGCTGCATCATCAGTGTTAAAATTCCACGGTTAAATTAAAGTCATCGCACAACAAAAACTCAGTACACTAATATGAATACTTTTTAACATGCTAGAGTGCATATCGATTCTGTGAAAGTGATGTGAAAATACCTTGGAAACAGCAACACTACCGGGGAAATTTGTTTCAAACAAAAGCCACACACAGCAGGAGGCATCTAGATTATTTTAGGCACAACTCCAAGCAATAAAGCTCATTTAAAGTGCAATTCTGTTCTTTTCTTCTGTGTTTATTCACTTGTTAAAATGCGTAATTGCCTCTGTACACACATACTGAACAGTAGTTTAATACTTTTGTGAATATTGCACAAAAGAATGAGAAATCAAAAACAAAAAAATGGCAATACACCAGTTTTATAAACCTAAAAAAACCCCTGAAAATATCAAATACTTATATGTATGCATTTTGGATAATCTGCACCAGTACTGACGATGTATCTGCATCTTCCATAAGGTAGATATGTTACCTGAAAATACTTACTTAATCCCATTTGACAAGCATTCTCAGTGCCCTCTCATCCATCACCCCCAAACCCCATCTTTCACTAAGGTGAAGCTTCAAACCTCACCCGTCCTCTTCCAGCTGCCCATCTAGTGACAGGCTTCCCATACTCTGGACTTACTATACATGCAACAGAGCCTTCCCTGGTAAAGTCTGAAGAGCCAAAACATGCAGTTGTCTTAGAGGGATGCGAGGTTAGCAGCTGAACATAAACACAAGCCAGGCTAGCATCTGTCTCATCCATGACCAAATCCTGCTGGCTCCAGCTCAGTGTCTCACTAATCTGTCAGAACAAAACGGGGAAATGCTATAAAAAAGGACTATAATCTACTTATGTTCCTTTAATACATATATATACATGCCCATATAAATATAACTTTTTTCTTCTGGAAAGAAAAATTAGGAACTGTCTTTTTTTATGAAAAAGATCATCTCAATTTTCTTTGCTTAATTTGCTTTGATCATCTCCTTAATTTTCAGTAAAGGTGCAGATAGATATCTATACTTCTAAATGTAAACATAAAAATTGAAACATCACTAAATCAGGCTGGCAATACCCCCAAAATAAGGAGCAGAAGATGATGAATCTCTGTCAATAACATTAGGTGAAAATTATATTTTTACAGAAAATCATATACAACTAACAATAAAATCAGCTTCTCTTCAAGGAAAGTAAACTTAAAAAACACACCTTCCATAGAAATCTATATGGACCAGAAAATGAACGAGGAATCTGATCATTCCCTCAGCAGTCTTTAAACTCCTGAGAAACACAGTTAGCTGCCAGGAGCTAGTTTTGGGGAATACAAAAAGTCAGTTTTATTTTCTTATTGAAAGTAAATACATACACTAAATGCCATCTAATTAAATGGTTTTCAAGGAAATAAATTAGTCCCAGAGCATAACTGTTACTGCATTCTCAAGTTGTGGTTTCTGATCCTATACTAACTCTAACAATTAACATTACTTGTCTTGTTATGTCTTGCTTACATTGTCATCGCCTCAGTTCACAGAAAGTCCTGCAGGTCCCTTATTTCAGACTGATATAAATAGCTCTGAAAAAGAATCTCCCCTTACCCATTCCCCCCACCCTCCACTGAGCTTTTAATTTTTCGACTTCATCGTCAGTTAAATAAAATTATAGTGTGAGAAATCCAAAATCTTTCTGGAATATCAACTCTGGACTGAAAACTCAGGTGAGACAACTCTTTTTTCCTTCACCCAACTCAGGTATCCGTCAAGCTACCCCCAGTTACAGGGCTTATATTATAGAAATTGAGTATTGAATTCATTTATGAAATGTCTACACCTAATCACTTTAATTCTCTCAAAGAAAATATTGTAATATGTCAATGTCCTACAGCCAAAGCTTAGAACAAACTAACACTGTGTTGCATTTTACTGACATTATGTGCTCTTCAGGAACAGATTTTGAGCCAAGTTGTTGCAGCAACCTTCTGCTGCTGATTTTAAAACCAACTTGAGAACAAGAAAAAATAACCTCAACCAGAAACATTGAAGAGAGCCATGGGAAAGAAGGGAAGAACTGGAGATGGGACATAACATCAAATTTCTGGAAAGCTTCACTGGATATGCGCACGTGTAACTCGCATCATTTGTGTCATGGTCCCATAGCGCACCATGATGGGCATACATCTCCAGACTACTTTCAGAAAAAAATACTTCTCCTAGAGAGCACAAAAATGTTGTTTTATTTCCCCAAAAAGCTCCTTACCAGTCATCATGCACTTCTACAGAAATTACAAAAAGAAAAAAAAAAAAAACTTACAAAAAACCCCAAAACCAAAATAACACATCTCTGAAAAACTCTTAAGAGTACCAGCTCTGGCTTAGGACATAATAGGATTGCTCAAAGCAAATAAGTGGGGTTAATTTTTTTCCTCTTTCAAAAATAGTTGCATTTTTAATATAAGTTTTATTCTGTAAAATAGTTTCAAATTCTTACACACATGGCAAAGTTTGTGCAAAATTTCAAGTCAGGTACTTCAGAGCCTTTCAATATTAAACAGAAATCAATAAATACAAGTAGAACAATAAAAGTTTAAAATACTAATTAAAATGCATGTTGTGCAACCTCAACATAGGTGTTCTGGACCCCTTATCCTCAGAGGCTCCCTACTTACCAATTCCTAAGAGCCTGCATTGGAAGGTTTGGACAAACATCCTTAGCACTGCATTTCAAGAATCTACCCGGTAATGTGTCTATTCAACACAATTAAAACATACCACAGTCGTTTAACAAATGATGATGTTTAAGCGAGAAGATTCGTTTCACCCTGTGAAATCTGCCTAATGTCTGTGAACAGTGAAAACGGGATAAATAAAGAACAGAGCAACTTCAGATTACAGCAAAACAAAACAACACAACCCACCCAACCCATCAGATTAAATAACATTAAATATGTCAGTCTTGAGAGAATGATAAATACAAGGATTTTTGCATAGGCCTCTGGAATACAGAGTCAGAACTATGGCCAATAAAACATCTGTTAGTCAGTCTCATTTTCTACCACTCTGACCTAACGAGTACTCAGAACCAAGAAGTTAAAAAGAACAGCAATTTCATTGTCTAATAACTCAAACAGAGGTAAGAAATAATTTCTGCCATTCTGAAATAAATAGTGCAGCATTCTGGCATTTGTGGTCACCACAGACTTCAGTATTTGCTTAATTACTAAGATTGCAATACCATCTTTATTACAGACCAACGATAAAGCACTCTCAAGAGAAACTGCACAGCTCGTAATGTCAGCCTCAGAACATGGCAGGATGGAGAATGCAAACCCTAAAACAAGATGCAATTTTGAACAGTGACTCAGGATTTGCAGGCTGCAGGTACAGCAGGCTCCAAGGCAGTCACGACACATGAAGTGGTTGATGGTGCGGCATCGCTCAGTGAGATGTGGATACATCCTCAGTGTGTCTTTGGTTTCGGGAGGCGGGAATGCCGACCGGAGGGGATGCTGCTGTCCCCGGAATGCAAACCAGCGGGCTGTGTTTGCACGTTTTCCTTTCTCTGTACCGGTGGCCTGGGGATGTTAGACTTCAGCGAGGTGTTCTGAGGCTCTGGAGGTACTGGTGTGGATCTCTGACTGCTCACTTGCTTGGATTTAACAAAGGACGTAGTTGGTGGGCGAAGTTTAGACACTTTCTGACTCTGTTTACCCTTTAGGTTATCCTGTCCAGATGTTGGCTGAGTCAAACTACTCAGTGGTAGAAGCTCACGTTCCTTGGAAGCAGCGGAATGATTTGCAGATCGTACGGTAACGGCCATTGTAGGAGGCACTAAAGCAGTTGGGGGCTTTGTGATTCTCGAAGTCTTTGGCTGAGAAGCCTGGTTTGTGAATGAGGGTTGACCTTTCACAGATAATCCAGTCTGCACCTCTGGAGCATCAGCTCGTGCAGAGGTCTGAAACTGGGAACGAGGTGGCAATGTACCTTTCTTATTACTAGCCACCTCTCCAGGGTTGTCAGTGTTTTTGTTTTTCAAATTGTCCAAATATGATGCATTTTCATCTTTTGTGTTTAACTGTACACTCATTAAAGAGTTTACGTCATTCAGGCTATTTGGGAGAGAGACATTTGCAGCATTTGGATTCTGATGATTGCTATTGTCATGCAGATCTTGTTTAGGATATTCACTGTGGGCCTCGATATGTGGAGTTTTTGTTAGTTTTCCCTGGGCGAGGTCTGTGGAATTGGGAAGGCTGCTGGAAGGCTGTAGTACTTGAGGCTGTCGAAGAGAAAATAATACAAGAATATGTTAGGCAGAGAAGACACCAGATACATTCTGAATCCAACGTAGGCTGACTGGATGCTTGATAAGGGCTGCATATCTGGGTTTTTAAATCAAAACTTTGACTTTGGCGAAACAGGATGGGTCATGGGATGCGCACAAATGGAACTTGTAACTGAAGTGGAAAAAATACACCAGCACTGAAATAAACAACACCATAAAGACAAAAAAGAAACCCATCAGCTTACAAAAGAAACATGAAGAAGGCATGGTTGATGGTTTCACCCAAATCTGCAGGGCAGCACAAGAGCTAACGTCGGTGCAGATCAGTTCTAAAGAATTGCTTAACCCAACGCAACAGCTGTGTCCAGCTTTTAATTTCTCCTCCCTGCATACTGCCCTCAACTATCCCAACCCTTTTGCTGCACAAGCAGGAAAGGAATTTGACAGACCACATGAATTTACAGCACCTTCTCCTTGCCTTACTGAGGCCTCAGACCTCATGGAAGTATGTGGTAATCAGGCTGATTACCGATTGAGCTTAGGTAACTTTTATCTTGAGCTGATTTTAAAGAAACAGAGTACATATGAAACTAGAGAACGCACTACAACTACAGATAACCACGGGATAAAGATAACCAGAGAAGATTTTACACTTTATCAGAAGATACAATCTAATCAGACACGTATCAGACAAGAGAGTTGCCAGTACCTCTTCAGGGTCATTTCTCTCTTTGCTCTGCCCTGTAAAGAGACTTAGAAGATTAATGGTGTACTAGCTTCACAATACATCCTAGGCCTGCAACTTGGATACAGATCTTGGAATTATTAACATTCTGCAATTCATGGCAAAAACCAAAATCTATTAAAACTTAAACTACACTTTTAGCAGGTTTGGATGACTTTTCTCATTTTCTTTACAAAGGAGGGGAACCGAACTACTACTAACTAGTCATCACTGAACTACCTGAATTCTTACCAATTGATAGGCTGCATGACCACAGTAAACAGGCTTATTCTACTTATCAGTGGTATAGAGCAAATAAAAAAGAAGCAATGTTTGTGTCTGGGAGATTTGACTAAAAGGGTAATTTTAGGCACTCTCCTGAATTATTCACAAGTTCTAAAGAGAAAACCCATTATTTGTCTAGTCTTTTTAGCTCTTCTTTGAATCAGCAGGAAGAATGCAATGATAGCTGTGCATGCCAGATTCCTGTTACACTTTTAGGGCCATCCCAGTCCATCTCAGGATTCTTGAAGTTTTTCCCTGGCAGGATGACTACTGAAAACTGAATCCTCAAAATTCCTTGTCAAGAGAAAATTTAATGGTTAATGAAAGGAAAGTCAAGGTTTCTCAACCTATTTTTTATTTACAAGCAGTTCTTTTCCCCTTTAGAATATATCAGTTCTACCTGTAAGGAAAGGTAAAATCTGGACCAGTGACATCAGCCATCAGTGATAAATATGTAAGTGCAGATATCCTGAGCAGTCTGAATGTGATTGTTTTGGAAAAAGGGAAAAGACCAAAAAAAAAAAGGCAAAGAAGCCTGAAAAATGGAGTCAAATGAGTACTGAAACATTACTCCTTATGTGACCCAAAACTAGCTTAACTTTGTGAATCCTTCTCAACCATACAATCCTACAGGAAGGAAGTGCTAAGCACAAGGAATAATTCAATACACTGAGCAAGCTTAAATAAAATTAATCCTCCAGATATTTTTGCCATTTCCCAGTGTTTATTTAATGGATTACAGAAGTAATTACTCTTTCAGTCTGGGAGTTGGCAGGCAGATGTTAGCCAAAATGATTTACTGAGATGTCACCTGCAAAACCTAAATTGCTAATAAGGAATGCAAAACCCAAAGCAATATGTACCAGATTCCCATGCAAATAATACAACTAATAAATCATTTTTTCTAATCCTACTTGAAGTAAAAAAATGAAAACATTTATAGCACGCAATATTGTTTCAAATGTGGAAAAATAATTGTCAGAAAACTTTTCTCCCTTGGCTAGGAAGGGTTTCTAAATGCTAGTCTTCAAAAACACAGATAAATATCTAATCTAAACAATAAAAATTCTAACTTAATATCAAATAATTCTAGCTATGCTAATCAACAAAATAAAAAAATTGTTAAGTTACAGAAGAAACCAAATTTGTACAGGAAGTTGAGTTAAACATGAACACGTCTGAAATACAACAAAGCCATTAAGTTTTTAATAATGATATTTTGAATTCTGAAAAAGACTAGGTAGTATTTGAGCTTTTTTGGGGGAAAATCTTGCATCTTATATATAAAAATAGCTAAATACATGTTGTCCTCATTATCCTGCCTAACCCTAAAAGGGCTAAGCAGCTTATTGCCCAGAAAGTTAGCAATTCTAAGGTAGAAAATGGCTACATGCTCAGAATTATGAGGACACTAAAGCTCAGGTATCATCTTTGCCCAGTTATTTTAAATACTGTACTGCTTTCTAATTGTGCTTTTCTACTCAAGGTCTGTCTAATTATCACAATTAATGACAGATTTTAATCTCATCAAATTGCTACATGCATTAACATTCAAGTTGACACTTAAAGCAGCAAAATGCCACTTGCAAAATATGCAAGTGCCAGTTCACAAAGTATCCAACACTGACAACTGCATTGTCACCCACAGCTCATATCTTCACCTTAAATACAAGTTTTCCTTAAATAAAGAATGCCTTAGAAATTATGACCATGTTCCTAGTAAAAACAGTGAGCCAGCTGACGGACTGAAGTACTTGACGAATTCTATCAGACAAAGGAGGAGAAATACATAAAGAAGCATTCTGCCTTCTAGTATAAAATAATGGTATTTTCTTTCATGGAAGTCCCTAAAAAAGGTTTTCATCTGCATTGTTTTGAGTGTACTTCTGGTAGTATTTCTGGAGTGGGACAGACCATGACTTGGTACAGATTGCCATCCTACCCAGGCTTCTATTTATGTCCCATAAAGAAATGTGCTAGACAAACACCTGCACTCCTTTGGGACGCTCCTAAAATGCAGAGTTGGACTCAAACATTTAAAGTACAATATAACCAAAGACAATTAGTTTTCCTCAGACTGGAAGTACATTAGACAAGGTTCTTTGTGCACATGCTCCTTTCTGCACAAGGAAACAGATTTTTCTGTACTGGCAAAAGCTTCAAAGCCTTCCAAGTACTGATGCACTAATCAAAATTACTCAGTTCACTCCCTACCTCATTAGCTTAACAGATTTTTCTATTATTTCTCTCAAGTAAAACATCATCCAGAGAAAGATGACATCCACAACAAGGATCACTACTACTGCACTGTTATCAAACTACTCAGATTGTGTGAGCTCTGTGCTGGAAAACTGAAACAATATGTTGTACTGTTAAAGAAGTTAAAAATGTGGTCACGACAATGATACTAATTCAAAATCATTAGCTGAAAATTCCTTTCAGTTTTGCTTTGGTTATCTTGATCCCCATCTCGATTCCCTATATAATACCTCTGTAGAATGAAATGAAGGCATTTTCTCTCTGCAGTATCTTGAGGAAGGAGGGAAGTGATGCAATGGAAAATCCAAGAACCGCATGCACATCTCCCACAGACATGCATCATGCACAGGGCAAAGAAAATCCCAACAGTGAAAATGCGTGAAGGGGAGACGGGAATAAATCTGAAGTTGTACTGTACCACGCTTTATCACAGAAGTAATGGACTAACTTCTCAACTCCTTGCCAATGGCATAATGGAAAGCAGAGACAAGAAAAAGACAAGGACAATGATGTCAGAGGACCAAGACAAAACAATGAGCAATTGCCGTGACAGAACTGCAACTTTTCACCATTTCAATTGCAATTACCATGTCCCCCACTGGTTTTTAATCCTCCTTCAAGAAACAAAAGTAGCAACAGTGTTTAAGTAATGCAGTACAAAAATATTTATAGCAAGACCTGCATGGAATACCTTTGCTCTTGTAACTTCAAGGTTTTAAACACAGTTATTCTCTTACACTCCAAATACTGCAACTAGAATTTGTGTGTATTACTACAACTGAATACATCAAAAATCTTTGCATCCATGCATACATATACTTGATATCTAAGCATGAACAACAAGGTCATTAAACGCACTCCATCCTGGGACCACATGGTTCACGCTATTCATAACTCATCTTCCTAGCAACTCACTCAGAGCTGCAAGAAACAACTATCATAGGTTTTTCTTGGAAAGGGCTGGAAGGGAAGGGTCATAAACCCTGACACGTAATTCCTCCATTTCCTCATCAGTTCTGCCATCCCTCAATTCACTGCCTTGGCACAGGATAAGCTGTCATTTCAAATCAAGGCCTGTGCAGACACAGCCCTGCTGAAGGGCTGTACCACAGAGCTCTCATTTTCCACCTCTGGAAAAGATCAATGTCTCACACCTTAAATCTGCAGCATTTGCTAATACCTTCTTTTTGAACTTTACTTTTTTTTTTTTTAATTTCCCTTTCATCTAGTTGTATTATATCCGTATTTCAACACTGAAATACAGGATTCTGCAGTATGGAGTATGACTTCAAATAATAACACAAAAGAACCCTAATTTTTTTTAAACCACCATTCACCACAGCCATGAGGCTAGTAAAATAACTGGTAATGTGGCACAGCATTTTTTTTTTCTGCATAGCCTGTATAGAACACCCAACTTAGAAAACTGGATTTTCTTGAAGAAAAATTACTTAAAAGTAATATATAACTACATAAAAGTCAGTTATTTCATCCACAAATACAGATATATGTGCAGCAAGTAGATAAATATGAGCATATACAAAATTAAGTTTTGTTTGCAAACATATATTTAGTTAGGTACAAGAGACATTTCTCCTGTAGTTGAATCTGTAAGTATTGAAGTTGGGAGGAGTTCTTCCTAAAGACTTTTCTTCATACAGCTGAACACTCTTGGAGCAAAAATAATTACAGAAGAAAGACAGCAATGTAATTCCAGGACATTTAAAATAATTTGTCACAGAACCTCTCAGCTAATGCTCTGGAGCAACTTTGTTCTGCTAACACTTTGTACACCCTACAAAGAACCTGCATTGGTCAATAAAGCTTTGGAAACATTTCAGTGCTGAGCAATGGGCCTTTATTTAAAAGAAAATGCGTGAGAAAGCACAGGCTGGATCTGATTTATAGTTACTGTGCACACACAAGTATCACCCTTCCTGGCGATAACAAGCAGGGTGTCACCTGCTAGAGCTGCTTCAATTTTCTGTAATGCTTACATACAAAAAGTCTAAATACTCTTTCCAGGACGTGCACAGTAAGTGGAGATGTAACAACTGCAGTGCTCGAATAACAAAGCAGTTTTCAGCAGCAGTTCTGTGTGGGAAGCACTTGGGGTAAGGGGCCTAGAGAAGGTGGTGTCATATTCTTGTATTGCAACACAAGCTCATGATTGCTTCCTAACTGATGTGTATTCTAAACGTTTGTTTCTAGAGCTGCATCACTAAAGCTCCAGAACACAAATGGAAATGGTTTTAATTGTACTTAACAAAATTTGGTATGTCATCAAAATATATCCTATAACCAAAAGAAAAATAAATTACTATTACACAGGAGTGTAGTTCTAGACACGTGGGAATTACAGGAACAAAATGATACGATTTTTATTCCCAAAATGACAAAATCAATATGCTGTTATCAGAGTGCTTATGAAATGCAAAGTGCTGAATTGTTTCCAAGGCTGGTGAAAAAACATGAAATTAATAAATGCGAAAAAATTAAAAATGAAAACATAATTATCATTAAGAGTGGAAAACATACATCCAATGCTGAAGTGTGTCGCAGTGCAGCAGTATGCAAAGTTCAGCAGTAAGTGTGCTGACATTGGGACTGGTGCTTACAGAGAAGAATCATAAACCTACACTAGTGTAATATTACCTAGCAAGGATAAATTTCCTGTCCTGTACAGCAGGAGGGAAATTATTTTTAGTGGTTTATACACTGTAATATGAACAGTTTACAGATTTATACCCTCATAATCTACAGTGCGTGTAAGTGATCTATGTATCCATCAGCTATCAACAGCATAGTGGAGAAACCTGCAGAATTCACAAGCAGAGATGGTATTTTAGGTTCAGGATCCAGAAGTCAGAAAAGAAGTGCCTGACTTCTAAATATATACAGAAAACTCAACCAGACAAAACCAGAGACTGCTTCATGTTCCCATCATCTTCTCTGCATTATTGCAAAAGAACACGGACATGGTTAGTGTTTAGGGCCGTCCTACACTCACTCACTGGTGATGCCCAGCTCACCATGTGCCTCAAAAAAATGCGCACTTGGCATTTCATAACACCTCAAAAACTTGCAGACTGAAACCACTGAACCAAGCAGGAAAGAAGGATCCTAGTGACTGTTCCAGTAGTGTTCTACTTTACAGAACTCTGCAAACAGTGATAAATCACTGATTTTTCAAGAATTTCATTAAAAATGTCTAAGGAACCTCCTAATTTATACTATATTTTTATTCCCAGTATTGCTCTTTAGATTAAACCTAAGACTTAAAGAAAAACACTAGGAACACTTCACTAGAGAAACATTACTTTCCTAAACAATACATTAGTTATAGTTTAGATTAACTAGTCAAGGACCCATTTTCATCTACTTTACTTCCTTTACTAGTAATTCATAAAATGGGATATAGAAGATGCACACTGAGAAATCCAACCTACTTCAGTAATAAAAGTTTGCTATGGAATTCTGAGTAAGAGGCCACCATCTTCAGTGGAGTAATGAGGTGGAGGCTCACAGAACCAGCAAGACCAGCAAAGTTTTCTTCTTCAGCTGAACAGCCACTGTGAATGATGTGACACCAGACTCACACGGGACAGCTGCGACACCGTCCTCCCATTCTGACTTTCCAATCCCCAAAACCATAGCATTTGTATGATCCTCAGGTCTAAAACTGATCTCCTTGAACTCAGTCTCTGTTGGCAGGACAGTGAATCACCCAGACTGTGCTACTGTTGGCCCTCCGCTCAACAACAGAAGGCACAATTGTCACATTTTGGGATTCTACATTCATTACACACACAGAGTCCCACATCAAACACCACAGAAAAATGAAGCACATCCCGTATTGCACAGAGAAAAGCCCATGAAACAGGCTGTGCATTCCTCATGAGTTGTTTAAACGAACATAGTCACAAAAACGTCAAGAGAGTATTTGAAATGCAATTTACAAAATATTGATTTTTTTTTCTTGCAATTGATATACTGGATCACCGCACACTGAAATATATGGAAGCTTAGTTTTCCAAGGTGCAGCTTACTCTTCAGATGTCCACTGGCCCTGGAAATCTTACTTTGTTTCCATAATTTTACTTTTTCCTTTTTTTCTTGTCCAAATACACTCTTGAGCTTTGCTAGGCAATCACTGTAATTTGCAAATTACAGTACATTTAAAAAATATAACTTTAGCGTTATGAAGTAGTTATATTTCTTCAAACACTTATCTGTTTAAAATGCAATACCAAAGCACAAAATAAGACTTACCATTTCTCTATGTCTACGTAAGCATACAGTTTTAAATCAGCAATTGTCTTTTGTTTTGCAGATCCAAGCCAAGTGAACAAATGCATCTTACATCAGCCCACATTGTAGCTAGCACATAAGGAACGTTAATAAATCATGCAAGTTGTGCAACAGCCACTTCAATGTAAGAGAAGCCTTTTCACAACAAATACCGAGAGGGGGAAAAAATTAGTTTGAAGGAAGCCATTCTGAAAAGTTAAAACTTTGTGAGAGACAATGCAAGTGACACTTTCCCAGCAACACTTTAATGTACAACCACGACGCGTTCACGTAAACACAGCCACGGGCGCGCGTGCGGACGCGTGAGCACACACAACACACACGGACAGGAGAGCATCACAGCCATGGAGAACAGGGAAATGCAGCAAGCAAGACTGATGTTAAGACAGGACTGGAAACAAGGGCCTACTCGGGTTTGCCTGAAGAACTGTTGAGGTCTATCGGCATTTAACAACTGTTATAAAGCTATGAGTTGTAGCTGCTCGTACGCTGGCCGAGGGAAGCGCTTGGTTAGGCACAGACTATCGTGTATGCCTGGAGATCTGCCTGAGAGAGGAGGAGACTACAAGATGAACAGTGCGTGCAAAGGGGAAGCTTCTACTGGAACACGGTGAGGGAGATGAGTGAGAGGTACAGACTCACTCTGTCTGCGGTGCGGTGGAACACTCCGAGGGATGCCCTGGAATGAGCCCTGCCAGGGAGAGAAGGAGGGAGCAGAATACCCACCCTGTGCAGAAAGAGAGAGGGGGAGAAGTATAATAAAAAAAGAGAACAGGGAAAAACAAGACACCAAAAAGCCACACCATTCCTTTTCTTTTTCCCCCAGAAAGGTATCGTTATATTTCCCAGTCGTTCTATTTTTTACTCAATATATATGCACACATTTCCGTCCCAGATAGTTTTAGGGGAAGAGTATAGAAGCTGAGTTTTTCATGATAAAAATACATGATAAAATTGTATTAATACAGCTTTCAAAAATATTTTACAAATGCCTCACCAAGTAGCAGCTTGCTTAGCTCTAATCTATCGGAAAACCAGTCAACTTTAGTTTATAACAAAAAATTTCTAAGGCATAGAAACAATTTTTCTAGCAAGTCCTGGTGCTTTAGAGTGTACTTTACTCCAATTTCAACAGTATTAGTTATTTTGGAAGAGGAGAGGTGACACAGAACTGTTTTCCTTGCACTTTGCTCTTGGAGCTTGAGTCTTCCACGAAAGGATCAGGGAACTGTGAAGATCCATGCTGTTCAGGGCTTGCCTGTCAAAGGTCTCAAATCACCACAAGCATGACACACTGTGGTTGCTGTGTTCTCAAAACAAGAAAAAGTAATGTTCTTATTACTTTTTCCTTTTTCCACATCCTTACCTTTGCAAATTCAAGCTCCAACTTCCCTCTTAAACAACACAATTTTGACTTCCTATTTCAGCAGGACAGGTTTAAGTATTTACAATCCCTTTACTGTTTAAACAGATGAAAACTGCTTTTCTAAGTCCTGGAACACTGGTATTACAATAATGACTGCTCCACTGCCTCCTGACCAGCAGCAACTAATTGTGGCTACTCAGTCAGCCAGCAGGCTGAAGGTGTCTGAACAACACCTGCATGATAGAAAACAGGAACCCAGTTTGGCCCTCCTCTCCACATTCTCTGCTGCACATCATACTGCCAGGCCTGGACAAATAATAAAGTGTTTTATTTCCATGCTTCTTTTAAAACAATGCTAAACACCACATTATTTCTATAAATAAATACTCTGCTTTTATTTATCTTATGAGAATTTGAAACACTTCCCTGATCTTCCAGTTATCCTAATCTAATTAGATTTTATCCACCATTATTCCAGGTTTTAGTACTGCTAAGACAAAACTTAACACATGCATTTAATCAAGTCTTAGAATCTGCTAGACAGACCACTTTTAATCTAGAATAGGAAATAAAGACAAAAAGTCTGACAAGACTGCTTTATTGTTCTTCAGAAGTTGAGATAAAACAACGATTGGAGCAAAACCTAAGGGAAAAAATGAAACAAGTTCTTCAATCTGATTATCTCTAGATGGAGATATTGATTACCTAATGTGCTCTTATGGTCCTCCATCAGTGGTCATTAAGATCTCAATTTTTACACTGCTGCATGAAGCAATGTGACAAAATAATATAATGTGCTGCATCAGCTGAATAGGTATTAAATAAAGAAATATTCCTGGGAACATGATTAATCAATCAATGACTGATGAGAAAATAATCAAAAACTTTGGATTTTTATAGCATAGTACAAAAAGACACAGCATTTTTCAAGTTTGTTCACATTTCATCCAAAATTGTGTCAGGGTGGTGGAACACCAAGAAAAACTCCATTCTCTAAACATAACTGAATCTGCCCATAGTAGAAAGCACATTATCACCAGGCACGAGTCTGATTTTGCAGAGGCACATCTGAGCTGGCGATGGGCTTTTTCCAGACTTCTTTGAAATTTTTAACACATTAAGAAGGGAGGTAAAAACTTTATATCCTCTCCCTCTCACTCTCTGAAAAGAGAGATTAAGGCAAGCACAAGCTGCCTGAGCTACGTAACAGTTAAGACACTATTGTAAAGGCAATGAAATATTTACATGTCTTGATACACTCCAGAAATTTTTAAGCACCCATATTAGCACTTCAAAGCACAGCACTAAGTACTGTCTTCTCAATAATTCTTCATGCTATTTTATCATTGCTCTGACTGGAGAAGTAAATGAAGAAAGTGCAAGTAACTTCCCTGAATCTTTTGCCTGCTGAACTGAACTGGTCTCCAGGCATATTTTAATCCCTTTCTCCCAAAAGCTGCAGATGACATTGCTCCATATAGGTGAATGTCTAATAAATGCCAGATTTCTTTTTTGTAATAAATAAATAAATAGTTTTTAAAAATAATTACCCCAAACAAGGATTGGTTAATTGTACATCAAATAAGGTAATTAAAATCAACATCAATTTAAAAAAAGTAAGGATCAGGAGATACAGCACTAGGAATTTATTAAGATGAATGTTATGAATTACACTGATTACACAAATTATAAAGGATGTACCAATCCCATTGATATAGCACATTAAGATTTAAGTATCTGTAAATACGCCTGGCTTATGAAAAGATGAATTTTCTTTTAATAGTATTTATTGTACAAAACTCCAGCAAATTTACCAAGTTTTCTCCTCTAAGTAACAACTCATATCCATCTCCTATTAGTCAAATGTGTACTGAGGTTCCCAAGCAATCCAAAGAGGAGGAAAAGAAAAAAAAACTAATAAACACTTCCCCTCAGATGATGGTACATATTCAAAATACACAGATAATGTGGCAGTTTCCTACTAAAAGTAAGAAAGAAGAAAAACCTGAATCACCACTTATTGATTACAATGTCTATAAAACTCAAAAGCAAGGAATGCTAGAATTGAAAGATGATAACATGACTTACCTCAACTTCTATTAAAAAAAACCCAAACCCAAACAAAAAACATCTGATAGGATTCTTCTGGGTTCTGAATAAACTTTTTCTGCTTAGACTTTAACATCAAGACAGCAGCTGGAACAGACCCTCCCCACAGCTATTATGTGTATCCAGCCACTACCTTTAAATCCCATTGCTCTTATTTTCCAGATAGTGGATTTGTGAAACAGCAAAGGCATCCCCAAAGAGAGGTGAATCAGAATTTTAAAACAACATGAGACTGAGGAGTGGAAAAATAAGAGCAGCTGTGATAAAGCAGCCTACAAACCAGAAAGACAAATGTTCTCCAGAGATCCTGATGAATTGTATTATTGCTGTATGTTGTACTAAATGCTTTATGGAGTCCTGACTCTAACTGCACTGGGAAAACCTGGTGGCCGTTTCTTCTTTTAAATGCTGCTATGAAGGCTAAGGCCAGAGTCTTCCATTGTTAGTTATGAACAGACCTCAACCTTAGAATATGCAATCCCATGAAAAAAAGCGATTGCTTCTGCCAGAAAAGGAGAAGTGAAATATTTCTAAGCTATTGCTGCACAGTAGTTTAGCCCAACAGCCAGATATTTCAGCCCTTTTCCCAAGGATACACCAACATGCAAAACTGCTACTGCTTTAAAACATCTTTTCTGCTGCAGAAACACAAATACAGCAAAGATCCCTTTACATCCATACAGCTGGAGCCTCTGAGCGCTTCAGTGAGGAGATGATTTTTGCTGCCTCTCACCAAGCACTGCCAGTTGTCTCATACAAACTCAGAGCACCACATCATGACCAAACCTAGAATGACAGACTTCAATATTGAGACAAACAAAATGTTTCTGCAGCAGTCTCCTCTTACCAGCCCAGCACCCAGAAAGAGATCATGAATGAGCAGTTCTGGCATGCAATAGTCTTTCTGAAAGTATTCAGATGAAAAACACTACCAACCTACTTTTATTTGCTGGTTTACAGTAAACCAACAAGAATTGCTTGTGAAGGGTTCAAGGATCTCTCTTTGGTGCAATCCCTACACGTCATGCACAGTCACAGCACAAGGGACAGGTGCACAACATGAGCACCTAGTCCAGCTATGGCATTGTTTCACCAAGAACATGTGTAAGAACATGAAGCAAACAGCAGAGCATTGGACAATGAGAGAAACCAAGGCTGGATGTGAAGATGAACACTGATACAGTGACTAGACCTCAAAACCTGCAAGTTTAAAAGTTGTGGAGCTGACACATACAGGTTTAAGGCTAAGGTGGAAGGAGATACTAAAACCGAAAGGACAACAGTACACAAAGACAGACAAAGGATTACAAAGGTTCATCAAAACAATTGACATGAAAGGCTTTGGAATGACAAACTGGAACAAAATTCAAAAGGGAGGCAAAGAGTATCTCAGTGCAAAAGAAAAGAAAAGATGGAGCAAAGAACAAGACCATGCATGCTCCCATGCAAGCTGACAGGTTCTGTTGTCATTTTACCAGAGACAAGAATGAACTTGCACACACATTTAGGAAATAAAGCTTATTCTCATCACTGTGAGATATTACCAAGGGGAAATACAGCTTTTACTGTAAACACTATCTTCTCTTGCAGGGAATGGAAGGGCAAGCAGGAACTAGGAGAAACTGCTCCTCACAGGTCTTCTGCAGATAGCTTGGACCAAATTCAGTTCTTTGCAGTCTCCTTGCTTGTCTTTTGCTTTTCAGCATCTGCAAACATCCTTTCCAGCCCAAGAAACCAAATCACTTAACAAGAACTTGACATCTAAGCCCTTTACCCTCAAAGTCTTAAAAATATCAATATTTACTATTACAGAAACAATGCTGCAAAGCCTGCAAGACAAGGTGGCAATGGATGCTCACATTTTTCTTCCTTGTAAGCTGTCCATCAACATTAATTTCTTCAGGTAATTTTTATCTTCTTTCAGGATTTGATTATTTTCTTCCATGACAGTAAATAAGACACACTAACTGAAATGAATTCTGTATAAGAGATCCGTAAGAGATCCTTTTAGAAATGTCATGGTCTACCCTGCAAGAAAATACTTATACAAGCCTTTATCCCAAGGATGGCTAAGCAAGAATAGAACAAAAAGAGTAAGAAGTAACCTAAGCTTTGTTTTTTAAGTTCTGAGCACCCTGTCAGGACACTTACAAGAAAGTGCCACAGACACAGTAGACAGGCAATAGGTAGCTACCTATCAATTTGTAAGAAGCCCAATTTCCAAAACATTTCTTTTCAGCCCCTAGTTTTCATTACACGAGTACTAAGTTCCAAGGATTAACATAAAGTTACATAGCTTCCACTTATGTACATATTTGCCTTTAAATATAAAAAACCACCCTAAAAGTACTTTGAAAAACTGTAGTCCCTGTAGAGAACAACAGCAGACAAGTTTATAATCACTTTAGAATGGGCAATTTTCTAGAAAAGTTTCATAACAAAGAAATCACGTGAACATGACTTTTTAAAAAGAATATGTTTAATGACATTCACTTTTCTATTTGGCGGCAGAACCATGAAGTGATCAGAAATACCAGCTATTTCAAATGGCCAGCTGAATAGCAACAAATTGCTGCAATTCATACGGTCTTAAATTCCTAACTGAAATCTTGTAACAGCTGATTTCCACTTTCACTGTTCCCTAGTTTATTCTAGAATCTATTCTTTATGACCCACTACATTAACAATGTTCGTTAGGCATGTTTCAGTAAGCATTTAAAATATTCCTTAGAACACTAAATCACTGTGTTCCCAGACTGGTACTTACTCCTGAGGAATAAAAACATTGCATCAGTTCTGATTTGTATAGAATACATAGAATTTATAAACAGTTACATTAATTTTGAAAGTTCTGACACCTGAAGGACCTCCCTAATATCCACCATCATTAAAAATGACTGGCAAAAAGATAAAATAGTTAAATATTCATCAAAATAGAAAACTATTACCCAGGTTAAAGAGGCAAAAAGCTTATATGCCTCAAAGGAGCCATTCTGTAATTGCCAAGACTTCAATTACAATTTGGTTTTTAAAAAAAAGGGTAGTCTACATAAAAACCTGATAACTTCATAAACATTAATAATATTTCATGATTTATACCATATTTAGGACCAATAAACCTGATTTCTCTTAGTCTACCTTCTTAGGTCAAGACCATTAAATTAAACTGAACAGGAATGTTAATGAAGCAAAACAATTTCTTTAAGACGGTTTTTGGGATTTTTTTGAGTACTAAGGATACATTTTACTTAAGTGTCTCCTTCTATTTATTGTACTCTTACCTAAAGAAAATAAGAGCCGATCGTGTCTCCTTTCTATTACAAGAGACATCTTTTGTTATTAGGCTCCAGATCAAAAATTATTTCATACATTCATACCTCCATTAAGCCACACAAGGAAGCATCCAAATGCATATTGGCAGAGGAAGCCTTAAACCAGAAAGCTGAGGTCTGACCATTAGAACTGAAATTTGGCTACAACAGCCAGACCGTCGTCCTCCTTGAAGAAATCCCTCATGAAGGAGTTCCTGTTTCTGTTGGCTGACAGAAAGCCTGTAACTTACCAACATGCATGTGAAGACAACGAAAAAACCCCACAACATGCCCAAAACATTCTGCCCAAAACTTTCCAGCTGTCAAAAGCTCCTGCAAAGCAGTATAGTTTCAAAATTTGTTGATACTTCATGAATTTTCCTAAGTTCTTTATCAATTTCATGAGACACTTTGCTCATGGCTAAAAATAGTGAGATGTTTGGATTGTGCATCTAATAATCATACACCTAGAAACATGTATGTGTATCATATACATATACCCTCACACCCAACCCTGAGTACAGCAGAGGTTCCTCTATCTCTTCTTAAAATTACTGTCCCTTAAGCCAAACTTCCTCCTGACAAAAAAATGTCTTTTTGAACAAAACTACCATATAACTTAAAAGAAATATACTGGCCAACCTGACCAAACCAGACAATTGTGTTGAGTGACTCCTTGTCCTTGAGACAGCAACTCAACTTCTCCATCTTCTCAAATATCTTTGTCTTATCAATTAACACCACAAGTTCCACAAACTAAAGCTTGTGTAGTTAGCAACTAACTTGCCCTGATTATTAATCTGTTTCTGAAATCAAGTGAAAAATGAGCTAGAAAAAAAAGGAGTGCGGAAACAGCAGCCACTAACCTTGTAACAGCATCCATGCACAAAGACATCAAATGAACAGCACACACAGATAAAAACTTGGGAAAAAGAAACAGTGCAAGGGCTCAGAAGCTCCAAAGTAAAAGGAGAGGAAATAAATGGGATGAAAAAAGACATTGCATGTACATGGGGGAGCAGAGGTGTCAAAGCAAATGAAAAGCAAGGTTATGACCTGTGGACATTGGGTTCTAATCGGACAGAAGGAAGGAGGATGGAAAACATGGATAAGGCTGTTTGCCAATAACTGGTGAACACAGCATGGTGGTGTTTCTGCCCTGGTGTTATATATTTAAAAGAGCAATTTCAGAAGCATAACAGGTGATTTATCTTTACTACAAGCTTATGTCAAGTAACTCAAGGTAGGATAAAAACAAAGAAACAAAAAAACATCAAACCCATTCTTAACCTTTTAATAAAATCTCTGAGGCTTTCTAGCAAGAGCAGTAGCTTCAAGATCCAAATGCTATTTGCTGGTGTCTAACAAAAGCCTTTTTTAGCTTTCAAAGGTAATTTCTTCTCATTATATAATATCAAATATGTTGTCCCTCCCCCATCTTAAGTATTCTATTGGTGTTCCATGAAGAATGTAAACTTTACATAGTGGAAACAAATGGGATCCATGCAACAACATATGGGAATGAAGATGTCTTTTGTCAAAGTGATTTTCACACAATAATTCTTTTAATTAGTCAAGTTATTAAAATAAATTATAAAAAATAGTAAGAAATAGTAAACAATATTAACTTTTGCTTTTACACTTATGAACTGAAACTTAAAATACACTGTTGCTTTTATTCAACAAATATGAGGACAACAACAATGACAATTTGACCAGGAAAAAACCCAAAGAGATACCTGTGACTTCCAAGTCAGGATATAAGAAAGTATCGTAAGTATGACTACATATACAGCTTGGATTGACTGTAATTTAAATACTGCAAATGGTGATTATTTAATGAGAAGACTTCTAAAGTTTAATTGTTTATTTTAAAAGAAATGTTTGTAGTATTTGTTTAAATAATAGGGCTGCAGAAGAATGCAAAGGCTGCAGAGCAGGAAGAGCATTACTCACACACAGCACAGAATCTCTTAAACAAGGCTGACTTGTGTGAGAGCCAAGGTTACAGAAGGGGGGAATGAAAGGCAGAAAGAGGTACCGAGCAGGGAGGGCCCACTTTACTCACAGAACTCCTCCTCCAGGAGGTTTGCGTGAATTTATCGGCACACGCGCGCGCTGCCCCTGGAGGTTTTTGACTGTCCTTCTGGCAGTTACATCTAGTGGCCTTAATCAGCCCCAACAAGAGAAAAGGAAACAAGAATTAGTTAGAAATTAACCAACTAAGCCTCTTGAAAAGTACAGTCAAGGCCCAGTGTTCAAACATTAAGCATTACGTGACTGTAAGAGCCCAATACGATTAAACTGTAGAAACAATTTACAGTGCTGCACAACTGCTGCTTTTCCCAAAGGATATTTAGAAGTAATCCAGAATAAATATTGACTTTTGGAAAGAGTTTTTGTTCCACTTAATTTACAAAACACTGCGCTCTGGTAACCTGAAGAACTATCAGGTATGGGACTGAGCAGGGAAGGAGAAACTTCCTTCAAGGCATCCCTCAAGGCTGATGGTTAAGAGTGAGACTTAGTGCACTGAAAAACCACCACTTACTGCAAAATGCTAATAAACAAGGTAATTTGGCTTGGTATGCTGTGATCTGGGATTCTGCTGTTTAAACAGCAGAGCAGAAAGCCAAATCTTCACCTTTCAGTTTTGTTTTAGAGGGAATGTTCCCAAGCCAGAGAGGGAGAGGATGAAGGCCACACCTCAGTTTCAGTGCACGCCCCTACAAAAGCACACGCCAATAATTTCATTAGAGATTATGGTCACACAATACTGTCTCCAGCTATGATAAATAGATATGGTGTGCACCTTCTGGTATCTCATCTACCCTGCCTGAAGGATCTTGCTGTGGCTTGAAATGGCTTGAAAACGCGGAGCTTTTTTACAAGAATTATCACAGCAGGTGATAACTTGTTCTTAGTTCGCAAATTTAATCTGACTATTCAACACGTTTTGCACTGTTTCTTACAAAAAAACCAACTTAGAATACAACCTTGCTCAGCTGTAAATTCTATGGTGTAATTATTTATTAAGCTAACAGACAGTAGAGGAAATGAGAGGGAGAAAATAAACACCAAGAAAAGCTTAAACCAGAATGATAGGCCCAAAATATGTCCATTTTAAAAAAAATTAAGTGTAGCCTTATCTTTTGCTCATTGTTATTTTTGAGCAGCTTCTTGAATTTTATGTTCAAAACTGTTTCAGAATTTAAATACTTTCAACAGTGTTATAAACATCCTTGCTTAGTGGCACACAAAATCATGACCAGATTATGGAATTAAAGATCCCAGAGGCACAAGTGGGAACCCAAACCTACCTTTTTTATTGTGAAAGTGCAGGAAAAAATTATCTGTCTAAAGCCTTTATCAGTACTGCCTATTGAAGTTCCACTCTGCAGTGCACACCTGGGATTTTGCTAAACATTTAGGATTATACTTACAAGCTGCTGTTCTAATTGGTTGATTGTTTCATCCTTTTTCTTCAGCTCATCTTTAAGCTGCCTGATCTCATTCAGCAGATCATCCATCTGCAATAGAACAGTGGTTTTCTATAAAGACTTCACGATCTAAATCAACTCCTCTATAGAACATATTACATCAGGTGTGCCCTGGAGGGCTGGCAGTGACACAGCACATGCCCTCCTCCTCCTATTCACAGAGATGGGCTGGTAAGCACACAGACTAAAGAGTGAAGAAACTTGACTAAAAGTCTCTTTAAGAGGCCAAATTCACCTGACCCACTGAATTTCCAGGGTAAGTAAATCAGCTGCATTTTTGAAATAGTAATTCATCTATTAAATAAAATTATGCAAGCAAGTGACGTGTAGATGAACATGCCTAGTCAGCAAAGACTACCTACAGTCCTCTTTATCAACAACAATCACGGAACTCAGAACAGGCATTAGATTTTAAGTGTTCTTCATCTTCAAGAAGTATTTATAACCTCGTTATATCTTCAGTAGGCACTGTTTCCCTCCCATATATACCGAATTAGTGATCTTTGTATAGTGATTTTACAATAAGAGCCAAGCAATGCTATAAAACCTTACCACCATAGAAAACACAACGTTGCAAGTCTGTGACTATAAAAGATGATCCCGTTTGGAATACCTACTGTGATTTCTTCTGCCTTTAATACCCATTCTAGAACAATAAACTTGCCACTGACTTTGTGGGGGTAACCTAGGTTCACTGCATTTGCATTTAAACACAGAAAGAAGCAAGAAGCAGTACTTCAGTAACACACAAGCTTTTGGTGTGTTTTCTAAACACAAACAGGTTTGTATCTCTTATTCCTTTGATGCCTTGACGGGCTAACTTAAAACAGAGGCTAGACAAAGTTAAGAGAATAAAAAGCAGTTAAATTTACTGGAGGACCTTTAAGATGCATTTAGGGCAGACAAAGCCCACCCGAGGGGCTACACCCAAAATGGACTGCAGGTCACGAGTTTTTCATACTTTGTAAGTTCTGTCCATTTGTATATCGAGCTTTAATTCTCCAATTATAGCTTCAGGTAATGATGTCAATTACTCCAAGTTTGCTTCCCCCAATTCATTGTTGTTTACATTTATTGGAGCCTGAGGCAGTAAAGTGTCCTTGAGGTTCGATCTTAGAGGGGAATTGTTTTGTCTAAAAATGCTGGGAACAGGAGCTTATACACGAAAAATATAGAAGCTAAAATCCTAAGGCATCACCTTAGAGTCAATCAATGTCATTTACCTTAAAAGTTGACTCAGGTTCTTGTGGTTCTGGACTTGATGGAACTGAGAATGTGATGTCCTGGAGCGACACAGTTTCATCATTCTACCAGGGGACAAAAAAAAGAATACAAACTTGAATTACTTGTTGGAACAGCAAGTTTCCTTTCCCCCCATAGGAAAGCCTCCCTTACTGCAGCCTGTGTACAGTACCCAAGTAAGGGCCATGCTACAGACAGTTAAATTTAATTTCCATAACTTGGGTAGAACTTTACATCTTGCAGGTTTTTGGCGCTTTTTGAGCTTTTTAAAATTTTTTGGGCTTTTATAAAAATGGACTGCTAATTTTGAGAAAAGTCAAGTTTACACTGTCCAGCACTCAGTTGTATTCAGGTCTCAAGTAGCTGCTTGTCCCTTGTAAGCCCATGGCCAGCAGGTGAAAGGCTGATGAAGCAGCAGTTTATACTCCATGCTATGGACAGGTTCCAACAGAGGGCTTTGAAATAATTTGCACAATAATACCATAAAAACACAAATGTTATTTAGTTCAAAACATTTCTAAAATGCTAGAGGAAAAGTGCACCAAATAGAATCCTGGAATTACTTACAGTTTAATCTTTTTTTTGGTGTATTTATATTGTATTTTATATTTATCTTATATTCCCCAATTAACAAATTTCCCCAACATTTTGCAATGATTCAAGCAAATACACACACTCAGAAGTAAAGCTACAGATGGTCACAGTTACAATTGTGAAAGAGTAATCATGGGAATGGGAAAATATACAAAACAAGACAAACTATTTCAAGCAAGAGTATCTTGCCTGGCTTTTCAAAGCTCTGTACCTTCAGTATACCTTTTACTGCCATTAAAATGCAGGGAAGTGGAGCAATAAGACATTCCACAACAGCAGATTAAGACCTAATGGCAAACGAGTTTAGTATGTCACACACTCCCTGATGATTTAAATCAGTGCTCCTGCGCTACACCTGACTCATTCACCAGCAAAGCAGGGACAAAGCTCACCTGCAGCAATTCCCTCACCACTGTCTCAGTTATCTCAGTACATGGAAAGAACACAGGACAACTGGAAAAATACCAGTTCTAACGCTATCAGTAGGAACTCAAGCCTCCATTTGAACACGTGCCAGGATTAATCTATGAAATATGTCTTGTGCTTTTTGTTTCTTGCTCCTCATATTGCTAAAATGAAATGGGGGAAATCAGCAAAATAAAGCCATCCTTGTACAAAAACGGAGATATTAGAATTATCAAAAAGATGATAGAATTAGCAAAGAAAATGCAACTCATTATACACATATGCTATTTTTGGTAGGCTAGAAATAATACTAAGAAGTCTACCAAGATACCACCAAAACTGGAAACTTGCAGAGAACACATGCTTTCAAACTTTTGGTAAAGATCCAATAAACTTTACAAAGGTATCACCACATTGCACATCACAACAGGCAATATAAAAAACTGCTACCTCTTGTTTTTCACCTAACATTTTTACAATAGCCGAATACATTATTTAGTTTAGAATAATCACTTATTCAGAGCTGTGGCAAGTTTATCAGGGTCTACTGAATTTTTATCAAGGTCTAGCATTTGATTTCCAATTCCAAGTTTTTTCAGTACAAATCATTCATTTGAACAGTCTCCTTTGCTAACGGCATTTCTATAAAGATGCAAGCAGAAGATGTGTTAAGTGGCCATCAAGCAGAGGGTGCTATTCACCTGCTGACTACTCGGCATTCCCAGTGTAGTTTCACCCAGGTCATGTCGATCTCACTGCCAAACATTGCTACAGTGACAGTCTCACAGTTAACCAACTGCTTAAACATAAAATTTGCCAATTTGATTTGCTGTTGTTTGTTCATTTCTTTTAGTTCTGTTTCTTTCAAGCACAATTAAGTCACTGAGGTGAACTACTCTGTGGCTAATAAAAAACAGTAATAATTGTAGGGGCAATTTATGCAACTCAATACATGACACAAAGAAGTCTTTTTATTTCATAGGTCTGTTTCTTCCTCATTTTCAGGCTTCTTAAAAGCAAAGATATAGTTTTGATCTTGTAGGTCTCACCAGATGCAAAAAGAAAAGGACACAATGAATATGTATTTCAAAGGTACACAAGTGACTTACTAACCTAAAGCCACAGCAAAAACGTACTGATGCATTTAACAACTTTGCACTACATGGTTCACGTTTTTATTCACACCTCTTCATACAAATGGACCATATCTGATAAGTTACAGTGCAGATCTGTGCTTGAAAAATAGAATTCCATTTCCATTCATGAAAGGTAAGTTTAAATGAAACATTTTTTTATAAAAGCTGCCTCCCACAGAAAGAAGAGCTTCACAGACCTCACAGTTCTGTGAATTGCTTTGTGTTTCAGTCCTCCTTACTGCAAGTGCTGATCTGAGATAAGACAGGGTGGTTGCAAGTCATTGCTGGGTTACTACAGAGGACAGTCAATCCTTGCCAAGATCAAAGGCTCCAGGGCAACAGAAATAGAACATCCTTATTTAAAATTGTATTAACACATTAGCCTCAACCCCAAGCAGCAAGTTTATGAAATTAATTGAGGAGGAGGAAGAAATTTTTAAGATCAGAAGAAAACTTATTTTCTAATAAGCATGCAAATGAAGTACCTTAGTCAATGTTTAAGAGGCATTGACATTTACATGTCAATTATTCCTAGAATTAGACTTCCAAAACATTTTCTTCTTACAATACAAAGTTAGCATTCCAGTTAAGCATTAAAGAGAAAATGCTCTCCAGTAGTACACCTCTCTGTAAATAATTATAACTGCATTTAGCACAAGAACAATCTACATTTTCCACTCCATATCGGTTAGTATAACATTACTGAAAAGTCAGAGCAGGTTATACCCACTACTGTGAAAATCTTTGAAAACCCTGCATGAGAGAGACTCCTATTCCTGCTTTCACTGTTTGAAGGCACAGGAAGATGGCAGTGTGTGAGGAGTATGCAGACAGCACATGTCCTGCTGACATTGTTATCCTGGTCACACAGAGCTCAGGAAAGGCTCTATTACTCAAATAACTATTTATTTTTGCAAGCTGAACTGGGAATGCAGCACCAACCCCAGGCTGCTGCAGCTATGTTGCTAGCAACACTCCAGCTGATTTACATCCAGTTATGTGAGCTACAGTCACAGCAATGAATCCAGCACAGCGCATTAAGTCTCCCCAGGAATCTGCTAGGTATACATTCATTACGTGCTGTGCTCCACGCTATGTCACACTACAGCTGATGAGATAATTGTATAAAACTGAATTTAATTACTAACTCTTCCTATTTTACTGTAACTGTTCCTCTGAGACCTCGTGCCTAAGTCCTGACTATAGCTCTATTTCTACCTATCCAAATTAAATATTATTGCTGAATGTCATAACTGGAGAAAGGCAACGCATACACCTAAATGTGTAATACCGGTGGAGCTAACAGAGGAACTTCTGCTTCCATTATTAATGCTGGAGTTTGAAAGCAATTGACTTTGTACCTTGATTCTTTTATATTTTGCAAGAGGCCTGTGATCCAGTCCTAGTTGAGAGTCCAGAATGCTAAAGTTCAACTAATTGCTTTCAAAACTGTATTTCTGTCGAAGAAGTAAAAAGAAAATTGCAGTATTTTTCTCATTCCTGTTAGTATGAAGCTCGATGTTTACAATAAAGGCTTAACACTTTAATGTAATGAAGTAATATTTCATAGAAGTTTTGCCCTAATTATTTAGTAAATTAAAGTAGTAAAGGTCTGAAGTTTCCCCCTCTGTAGCAGGCTAATTTACTTTTACATGACTATTCATGTTCTTTGATTAAAAGACTGGATAATACACAGGAGAGTAGAATAAATATTCAAAAGTCCAGTGATGAGTTTTGGAAGCAGTGAGTCAAACAGGGTTGGGTTAGGTCAGGAAAATGCAGACAAGTATG
Source organism: Origma solitaria (assembly GCA_013397895.1). Lineage (NCBI taxonomy): Eukaryota > Metazoa > Chordata > Aves > Passeriformes > Acanthizidae > Origma > Origma solitaria. The sequence continues at coordinate 1,254,330 of VZRL01005376.1, read as the reverse complement.
CCTGAAAAGTTTGAAGGGTAGGATAACACCTGTTATTACTAAACTCACTGTTACATGAAGGAAAGAAAAGAGGATCAAGCATTTGTCAAGACAAGGAGCAAATTTTAAAAAATGGACATATTAAGAGTGACTGCTTCATTCTGTGCATTTAAGTTCTTTTAAAGAACTTATTCTGAGCTACTTGAGGCAAGGTTTTTATTCTGCAACCTGGCTACTATAAACAAGCCCAAGATTTTATACGTGATATTTTGCAGGGCCACACACTACTTGGCTATAATGTGCAAGCCTTTACACAGTGAACCACACACAGATCATTCATCAAGTTGCTTAACTGGCCTTGTGTTAAAGGCATTAAAAGCCCTGGATAAAGGTTCCCTCTACCTTTGCATTAATGGCTGTTGAAGGGCACAGTTTGCAGCCCACCACTGAGACATTAGATTCTAAGAACACATCCTTCCTCTCTGACACTGCATTATTTTTCTTACAATTGTTTTCCACTGACAAAATCAGGAATACATCTCAGTTACCACAGGAAGCAAATGCTCACATTTCTAAAAGGCACAATCGTACCCTTGAATTAGCCTCAAGGGTGATTTGCTCTTTGTTTTGCTGTGTTTTGTTTTAGTGTCTTACTTTGAAGGCACAAACTTATTTTCATTACATTATTGTATTAGAAAAGAACAGCAATAAATCTGGTATTAAAAGACAACATCACAAACACTTTTCAATGCTAATCTGTATATGCCTCCAAAGAAAGTCTCATGGCCTGTTCTTTATTATGGTAACAAAGGAATTTTTGTAGTTGAAATGCCATACTTCTGCTGAGTCATTTAGCAGTTTACCAACTCCCACAACTTGCCAAGTTTTGAGGTGCATTGAGAAAGCTCCTTAAAAGCTTATGACAATTTCATAAAATAGGAAGGTTAAACTTGAACACTTCCAATAGAGATGACCCAGTAGGATTTGCTAAGCTTCTTGTCAAAACACACAGGAAATATGAAAAGAATGATGAAAACAAAGCCTTAAGAAAAAGCTATTAGCACTGACTTGCTGAATGGAAGTTTGATCAATGGGATCAATTTTAATATTTTAAAATTTATTTTTAAACTCCCAGCTTTTTTATATCTTATTGGATAAAAGCTGGTTTTCATATCCACTGATTTTCTTTTTTAATTTGACATTTCCTTAGAGAAGTAAAATTTAATATGGAATAAATATTAAAAGTTTCAATATTTAGTATGTTTCGTAGTTAGTAAAGCGCTGACAAGGCAGAAAAACTACTATCTGAAATAGCAATAAAAAGTATCCTCACTTTCTGGAACTCTGTAATTCAACATATAAATGAAATGCCAATATCCTACTAAGGCCAAACAGAACATCAGCCCATCCAGGCCCACTCCCCAGTTTATTTTCCTCTCACCTGGTGCAGCAGCCTCTTGAGCTTGAGGAGCTGGGTCTTGACAGCGGTGCAGTCCTGCACCATGTGCCGCAGGGTCATCTCGTCCAGCATCACCGTGTTCTCCGCCAGCTGCCGCGGCGCCTGCAGACCACCGCCCGCTCCGTAGCTCTCCAAGGGACCCACCGCAGACTCCAAGTACTTTGAACCCCTAAAAAAACATTCAGAACGTAAAAACGCAGTGATGACAAACTGGAGCTAGGCAGTGCTTGGTAAAAAGGAAAGTGTTATTTAACATGGGCTATACTTACATACTGTGGCACACAGCAGGAAAAAAATAAATCAGAAAATGTCAATGCTATTTCACTTAAATGCAGAGTTTTCCTTTCCACTCCCAGAGACCCCTCAGAAACTAAAAACTACAGTACCCTAAAACCAGTTTGATCAGCAGGACTTCTATAAACTGTTATTCCTTTAAGAACTGTAGGGTTACATCTAATTTACCAACAAATTAAAGAATAAAAACCTGTATAAACTAATAACATGAAAGTAGTAAGACATTGCAATGGTTTTCCATGGAACACATACGATATTTTAATCAATATATATAATGCTGTATCAACACAAGCAACAAGTACCAGGAATAAAAACAGAGCATAAGTTTGGAAAACTTATGTGATGCTCAGTGATGCTTCCACTCAGACACACAACTATTCTGAAAATGATGTAGCCAGTATCACTTGAGACCCTTTAGTGCCAAAAGGAATTGCTCATTGGTGCTTTAAATGTTTGTGAGAATAGAGAAAAGTGCATTACCTGTTCAAATCATTTTTACCATGGATGTAATGGTCAGTATGGCCGAGATGGTAGTGATCCTGTGAATTCCATCGCTGCTGTGGTGCTCTTTTCCAGAATCCTTCCTGATGCTGTCGTGCATTTCTGTCTTGTCTGTCATAACGGCTCATATTTTCACATTCCTCTACAGAGAGCATAATGTTAAAAAAAAAAAGTAAGACTTGGTCCCAGGACCTTGCAAATAAAATATTAACTATGTGTTGGAAACAGATGCAGTGTAAAGTCTGTGGGGTTTGTTTTGTTTTTTTTTTAACCTATCCAAAACAGTATGCATTTTAGAACTGTCAAGCAGACTTCTGTAACAACGTCACATTTTTAATGAAATATAAACTTGTTACCAGAATAAGAGCAACCTGTAGCAGAAACTAAAGAATCCAGCTTTAATAATATTTCCAGCTTAAGTAGAAAATAATTTGGACAGGGCAGAGATTCTGGAAGAAATTTAAAAATAACAATTTCCTGTCTTTTTTACTGATGGTATCTCCAGGCTTTTAACAAGTTCTAACAACACACAAACACAGAAAGACAACATTGTAAAAAAAGGCCAGTACTGCAATGTAAAGGAAAACAGTTCTGTTACTTAAAATACAGATATAGCTCATCTATTCCTCTTGCTTGGTTTTCAGATTCAGAGACATTTAATCTGTATTTGCCTGGACAACCAGTACGATTTAAAACAAGGAAACCAAATAATCTCTTTAAAACACCAACTTCTGCAAAGCCACAGGAATTCCACAAACGTTTCAAGGGGACAAACGCTAAATTTGGCAACAGTCTGGAAACGACCGCGAGAAAGCCAAAACAACTTCTACCCGGGCAGTTAGACCCAGCAAAAACAGTCGTAAAGTGCTATTCTGCCACCACACTTCGTCCTTCACTTACCCCAGGAGTTTTTCCTCACATTGTCAGTGCGTCTCTTGGAGCAGCTCTACCCAGGAGCAGTGTTTACTCTCTGCCCCCCAGCCCCGTGGCGCACACAAACAGGCCTTCCTTCCTGCTCACTTCCAGCCTGCGTGGGGCTGGGACGGAGCCCAGCTCTACCCTGTGATTTACACGGCCGTCCTCGCTCCCTGCATACTTGTTGAGCTAGAACTGTTGCTATAAATAGTGGCCAAGCGGCATCCCAGGCTCCAAAGTGAAACCAGGAGAGTTTCTGAGGACCTGGAAAGTCTTAAGAGGCTGACGTCAGGGAAGTCGCACATAATTATGGAAAAAGTGTTGGCAAAAAGTGCTGTTAAACATTATAATAACAAATACTCATATCTACAATTCAGTTTTTATCACCCAACAAATAACAAAAAAAATTATGTAATAAAATAAACTTATTCACCTAAATTAACTGAAGATTTGTTTTCCTTTAGTAGAATCTTTCTACAGATCATAACACATGAAAATTAACAACAAAATAAGCCCTCCCTAAATTTACAAGCAATTATGATTTTCAGCTTTGGAAAAGTAAATTGAGACACTGTGTAAAGACACATGGAGATTAACTGAGAACAAGTTTTGCTTTTTCAGGTGGTCACGTTCACATAAGGGAAAACCTGGAGATGGCTTTTGAATTCTTCTTTTCAGATCCTCTTTGCTGAAAATACTGTAATTTCAAGAGAAGAAGGAGAGATACCCAGTCTATGCCAGATTATAAGAAAACCCAACCTCTAAAAAATGCCACAAGTAACAGTAATAAGCTTGAAATGCTTTTGTGGCAAACATTCACCTTTAAAAACATGTCCTTCTAGCAGTTTTTAAATTAATGATTTGCAATGGAATTACTGATGCAAATGCAGTACATGTTTCATAAACAAGGAAACTTATGAGAAATTGATCTACCCTTTAAAATTGTTCCTTAGTTTTTCCCAACAGAATTAAATTACCCCTGTTGAAAGAATATGCCCTAGGCTTGCATTGTTACCCATTTTGGAAAATTAACTGAGTAAAAAAGTAAAAAATTCGTACCTGTCAGGGCTGAAAAGTTGCACACTTGCAATGTTGTCAATCATTTCACACAAGTACTTTGAAAAACTCATTCTGAGATTTACAAGATTAAGTACTGAACTTTATATGTGCAGAGTGTTAAACACAATGTGCCACCATGGTGGTAGATGGAAAACTATGCATTTATTTACTGTTGATTTGGCTTCATATCTAACACACATACAGGAGTCTTCCCCCAACTTCAGCATGCAGATGAACATTATTCAAAATAAGTAAAGCCTTCTTCCTTTCAGTGCCTGTTTGCACTGGGTAGGGCCTGACAGTGCCCCACATTTGGTATTTCTGTTCATGTGAAGACAGATTGGCCTCCACTGAACTTGGAGGTAAAACTAATACCCAAATTCACATAACAATAGCTCATAATAATAACAACACCCTTAAGTCCTATGAGTAGGTCAGGAACAACAAAGCAAATGCCTCAAACTTTTCCAGTCCTAGATCTGAGAAAGTGCAGCAATAATTTCCTTTACCAAGTTTGTTCTATTCTGAATTTGTATTATTTTAGGGGCATCTAGGTACCACTACCTGTTCTGTGAAAACTTTGCCAGCACCCTCACTGAAAGCAAGAGTGCATAAAAGACATCTTGAAAAAATATATCTTAAATTTTACATCTTCTGCTAATATTCTGAATTGTACATATATATATAGTAGGAGATACTGTCATTTTGCAGAAGAAAACAAATAATTACCTAAAAAAATTACATTGTCATTCACCAAAGCCAAAAAAAAAATACCATCCTAGCATTTTCAAATACAGCTGAAACATGAGACTGAAAGAGTAACTTAAAGCTTTGAAATGGAGTCTATAAAAACAATTTTAAGAAAAAAACAGTGTGGAACAAGGTTGCACTTTTATTCAAGGCAGTAAATTTCTAACTTTAGAATTCTTCAAATGTAAGAGTTGTACTGGGGAAAACAGAAACAGATCCTTTCCTATATTTCAGAAAAGGAAGAGTTGTTAAAAAAATCCACCATAATCTGAAGAGTGCCTTGACTTATTAAGTCACGAGTCAGAAGAAAGCAACTCAAAAATCTCTTAAGGCGATGAAGCAGTTTCACAGTGAGATTGCTTGGCTGCCTTACGAACCTTTGTCACGAGGTGGGTCCTCAGGCAGGTCCACATCAAGCATGAGATCATCATCTTCAAGATCACAGGAATCAAGATTATTCAAGATATCCTGCAAGAAAGGAAAAGTGAGATACAGCTGCTTCCATGATATTTCATTGACCCTACTGTCATAAAAAAGTTTTGCTCCAGTTTTATTGTGCACACATCCAAAGTTATCAGCAGCCTCCTCTCCTTAGAGGTGAAGATCAGCCTTATTAGAGACCAACGATACAAACAACAACCATCGCACCTCTGCTAATATGACTCAGTAAAACTGCTGGATGAAATAAAGATGGATTAAAACATTTTTCTGTCCAATGCCTATGGAATACTCCAAATACTTTTTTATTCATTAATATCCTGCCTTCTCAGCAGCTGGAAGCATTTTGAAACTCACTTACTTGGTTCACTTAGAACTCAAAAACAGCTTTGTGAAGAGATGATGTTAAATCCCCTTACTCTGGCTCTCATATTATCATGAAATCATTTAAAGGACATGTGGGAAATCTATGTTATCTTGACTTTTTGGGACAACAAAGCTCCAAATACACTATTATGAGCACTGAACTCTGCTTCTTTTTGTCTTTCAGACTGTGGTTCATATAAATTCTTTCCTAAAGGGACTAACAAACTATCATGTTGCATGGGTGTGCTAACGGCACAAGAAAAATGCAATAAAATGCTAGTGCTAAATGGAATTATACATATTAAATACAGTTAGTCAGGTATATGAAAGCACTGTAGCGAGGGCGAGTCCAGTCAGTGTGAAAAGGACAGAGACTAACCCCTCTTGCTTGAAGAATACCAAGAGGAGGAGAAACAGAGGGGGTCAAGGCTGTGGAACACTCAGCTCACAGCACAGTCAGACACTGCCAGCACTGCTGAACAGCCACAGCAGCCTGGGCAGAGAACCCAGACACCCTTTCACTTCAGTATTCAAACAACACCAAACTTATTAATAATACCAAGTGGCTATAACACAAAGCAGGTCTGACGGAACTGCTATGGCTATCCAGCTCCAACTCCAGAGCTCCCAGTAAAAGCCATGGTCTGACATCAGACTCAGGCACTTGTCATCGGCCTCTTTCCTAATAGCAGAAACACAGGTTTTTCATAGGGTTATCAGCTTACCATAAAGGTGATGCCTGGCACCAATACAGAAAAATGTACCAAATATTAAGTCAAATAACTGTTTTATAATTATTTTTCATAGTGATCATTAAATACTTAAGTGAATATTTACATACAGGCCTTGAACACCCTGCAAAACAATACTCCCTTGAAAGCCACCCCTTTGCTGGCTGTCATTTGTTAGATTTGCTTTGTCACAGATGTAGAGGTGAAAAGGAAGAACATGAACAGGCATTTGTCTGAACTGTTGCTCCAGCTGCTCTTCAGCAGCCTTCCTACAGCGCTCACAAAGCACTACTCTATTTTATTATACATGGTGACAAGAGCTAAGAATATTTTAAGATTTTTGGGGAGGTTTATGACACAGAACATTAAACATTTTGCATTTCTGCAGGGCAAGTTATTTGTTGACTTAGGAGGGAGAGCGTGAGATGAAAATAGTTAATATGCACTTTGTAAAACATGAGCAATATAAAGGAAGGATGGAATACTTGAGACTAAACCACCTGTTTTAGTCATATTTCAAACCTGTTTTAGTCATATTTCAAAGTCCTATCTCAATTGCTTTGTTCACAAACAGCATCCTATGTATTTACAAGAAAAAATAGGAAAACCTATGTAGCAAGGCACTGGGAATAATAATAAATCCAACTGTGAAAAAGCTTCACCAAAAATGGAAGCCGTTTAAAGGAAATATGGATTTAATATTTGGGAGAACAAAATGCCTCTATATTTTTACTACTTTTGCGTTCATTTATTTACATGTCTCCATGAACCAGAAGTATTTCAACAAAGGCATGCTTTTTAAAAAAATCTGCAAAACACAGGCATGTTTGAGAGGTAGTTCCAGTTTGTTAGTTGATAAATTGTTTCTCTGCCATGCTTTCATCTTCCAAATTAGTGTGAACAATCATTATTTTCGTCTACTGCAAGAACTTTAATGAGCATGACAAATAAAATGGAAACAGTGGCCACAAACACAAAAGAAAGAGGAAAAGCTTTGCCACTGCTGTGCAAATGCATTCAAAAATGCACAACATAAAAACACAATATGCCAGTGTTTACTAATAAACCTAGATAAGCCACCTTACTGTATCTGAATCAGAACTTTGGAAGTCTAATGGTGTCAGAGTAGGTCAGTATTTGAGATTCCAGACATACTTTCCTGTCAACAGCACATTTCATTATGCTTCCCTAATTATACATTCTTCACCACACTGAGGAAACTCCAGGAAAGGAAACTCCATGCTACAAAAAAACCCCACAACTGCAGATACCAAGACTTTGTAATCACTGGGCCATGTGTGAATCCGCTTTAAGCATTTCCCCCGAGAGCTACTCGGGAAACATAATATACAAGTAGATGCCAGCAATGTCATCCTGAATTAGCCATGACAAGAAGTACAAGTTTCATCAGCATATTAGTGCATTAAAAATAAAATAATTTAGATACTCCCACTGTTATTCTTTCTACTGCATAAGGAACTGCAGTTAATTACATGGGAATAACATAGTTAATAATGTGTGCTTAACAGCAATTAGCACCATGAAGTGATTCCGGGCAATAAGCTCAAACAGAACAGGAAATTAAAAAAATTCTTTAAAAGTGCATAAGCTCCAACCCTATAGAGTATTATATGTTTCAACAATTATTACAAGTTACAGAAATAGAAGAATCCCATTTTATTTGTATAGGTGAAAAGAATAATGTATATTAAAAGAGTAAAGTTTTTCTCAAGCATAGCGATTCAGCACCAGATTTTCGAGCTTGTACAGCCTAGGAAGAGATTGAGTTTGGGACTGTGAAATCCCAGGTCAAACTACAATGCTGTCCCAAGCTCTATCTCCACAAAGCTTTTCCACTGAACACAGGCAGTGGTGCTTTGTTTGCTTCCCGCAACAGAACAGGGAAAGCATTAGGTGAGACAGATGCTCTGTGAGTACTGAGAGTACGAGAACTGAGTAACCTGAGCACCCCAACAGCAGGGAACCCTCATACAGCCTCAGGAGAAGGGACAACACTAGAAGAGGGAAGAGCATGGCACACCACATGTGTGTCATTACACCACACTCAGCAAGTTTACTTCAATGCTCTGCAAATCCTTTCTGCAGTGATTGTCCTCAGGTGCTGTGTTTTACCACCAAGCACACCCCAACAGCTCACCTGCAACAGCTTGGGATTTAACCCAATTTGTTGGATGCACGGAGCTCAGCACCTCTTTCTGGAGTGGCATAACAAGATGAAGACCAAGGTTTTGTAGGTTGGGGAACTCTATGCAGAAGAGATGCTTTTGCTGAAGCAAAACTTTAAATTTCATTGTAAATAAATGTCCATGATAATGAACTAGAGTGCAAAATACTATTTTCAAAAAGCTCAGTTTCTAAAAATTCCTCATACAACATGGATCATAATCTTTTTCTTCCACTGAAGAGCATTATTCTTCAGTCCATTAACCAATATGAGTTCAATTTAGCTTAACAACTGGACCTAGGCAAGAGGCCTGATTCTCAGCTTTCCCATTTCTTAAGCTAAATATTGTAAGGCTATAATGCAACCAAAATAAAGCTTGAAGTGCCCATAGAAGATAGGTAGATATTTGCATTTTCTCCCTACTAAACATAAAAATGGGGACCAGTGAAGGTTTATATCACAAAGTATGTTACACTGGAATCAAGAAAGATAAAGGGAGAAGTCAGGCATCGAGGTTAGTGCAGAAATACAAAGCAATTCCAGATAAACAGCCCTCAAACAATTAATTTCAGAGAGTGTTACCGGAATTCAGAAAAGCTGGAGTTCAAACTACCAATGATGCCAAGTTAGGATATTTTGCTGGAAAAGCAATTGCTTTGAAGTAGCAATGAACTGGTGGTGAGTATTAGGAACAATGTTTTACCTGTTTCACACCTCACCATCTCAGACCTCATTCATTTGTTCTACCTTTAGGAAGCAGACAGCTAAAGGAAAACAACTAATTGTTTTTATTACTGATTTAGTGATGTAGGTCTCACTTCTGATGAGGATGAAAAAAAGACCACAGCAGAAGATAAGCATGAGGAAAGGGAGAGAACTACAGGAGAACCTAGGCAAAAAAGTCAAGTGAAGCAAAGCATTCGAGAGTAGCACAGAAACATACAAAGCATCATTTCAGGTGCTTAAGGAATGAAAAAAGGAGGTGGCTTTTAAAAACAAACACAAAACAGACTGGGTAAATCAGTCATGTGAAGGGCAGCTAAAGGATAACTGCCAAAGTCAAATGCAATTCAAGGCTGACAGAAGAAAAGAGGGAAACCTCCAGGGTCTTTTTCAATGCTATTTTCAGCATTTGACAACATTTGAGAGAGAGGTAAATAAAGAATAGGAAGTCTCCAAAAAGGCAATGTTATATAACAACAGAACAGAACTCATAAGTGAAGGCAGAAAACACAGACAGACGGAAAGCGCATACTGTATTACAGGGGTAAAGAGAAAAACCCGTTGTAAACAAAGTCCTTAAAACAGAGAAAACCACCCAGGGAAGGGGTGGGATAGAACTCTGCAGGTTACCAAAAACAAGATAGGAAGAGAGTTATTTTAAACACTGTACAAGTCACATTAAAGATAATTAAGCCAAACACCCAAACAAATATTTTGTAATTTTGTCCTGGCTCCATAACAGAAAGTTGCTGTGACAAATGTAACAAGAACATGGTTTTCAAAATCCAAAACTTTTTTTTATTTAACTGATAAATAGAATGGTCATAAATAAAGATTTACTATTCTTGAAAACATTTTTATACAGGCATTGTATGTTCACAGGTTTACGGAAAGCATATAGGAATTCATTATTAAGTTATTACATATTGTATCTAAAGCATCTATGCTTGCTGTTTTTTAAAGTTTTTAAAAATATATAAAATCAGATGTCAGACTGTGTAAAAAATCTGAAATTCAATAGCACAATGAAAGAGGAGAAAGAAGAAAACCAGGAACATTAGCCATTCTGTTGAGACTTCACCAATTCATAAGCAGCAGCACTTTCAAACAGAGCCCAAGCCACACCCAATGTCACAAGCAGCATTCCTTGACTGCCATCTAGCCTCCAGCAACGAGCCCACAAGGAAAGCTGAATAGGGGAAGCATTGGAACATTCTTCTTACAGAATTCCAGCAAAATTTAAGATTTTTAATTTTTTTTAATAGTCTGGTGCTTTAGAGTAAAGAGTTTCCTGTTTACTTCTAAGCACGATCACAGAAAGTGGTCAACAGTGAGCATAAATAGTGACAGAGGAGGAAAGCAGTCCTTCCTCCTCACTGCTTCCAGTCTGTTTGCACAAAAAGGCTACCAACACCAGAGGTTCAGCATTGCTTTTGCAATTTGCCTAACCAACAATGGAGCATTTTACACTCTTAAGCAATATCTAATTGCTACAGCTACTCTTTAACAGGCAGAAATAATTGTGAATGGTTCTCACTCCATTGGCTTGTACTTGTATTAAACATGCAATATTTGGCTTAAAGAAAAATATGGGGGTTTCAAATAATTCCCAGCTGAGAAAGGAACCAAACATAACTGCAGAGGACCAGCATGGGCATGGCTGTACCAGGAGCCGAGTTGTTTCCTCTGTGCAATGAGCATTCATTCTACTCTAGTGAGACTTTTGGAGTAACCTGAATACGACACGTTACACAGCCTTAACGTGTTCTATTCTTACACTGCCAGCTTAATATACTTGTTTCTAATTAAAACCAAAACAATCCTCAAATACCTCCTAATTACTTTGGGGTGATTCTATTTCGACCAATCTTTACATGAACTGCTAACAACACAGGAAGGATTACCTTTACTGCACTGCTGCAAAAATGTATTTATGGCACATTATCCCGAAACATTTTAACAGCGGGAACAAGAGCACAAAACCTAAGAACCAGCTTGCATATGGATAGGCAGTTACCAACTCACACAGAAAATGCCCCTTACAAACCTGTGAAATAGAAGAAGTGCTAACTTCTACCAGTGTTTGCTCTCCTATTTCACACACCACCACAGCAGCTGTCACACTCTCTCCCTCTCTCCACCACACAAATCCAAAGGTGTAATTAATGGATGCCATGAACAGAACACGAGTGCAAGTGAAGTTGCCTCACTTGGTTTTACCAGCCAAAACAGCATGAGAAGATTTACTGTGTCAGTTTTGGAGGAAGCAGGTAAGGCTCAAAGGCATATAAGCTTCCCCATCCCAAAGGAAAAAGGGTAATTTGCCATTAAAGGCTATTCACAAAATGTCATGCCTCTCAAACCAGTATCACAAGAGGTTTGTGAACTGTAATACAGTCATATAACCTCTTAGTAATGTTTGACAGCAGTGACACCTACATCACACAGGACAGAGAGAAGTGCCATCTCATTAAGTAATTCTGTTTCTCACTAACTCCCCTTGCTGTTACAGTTCAACTCTGAAGACTGGAGCAGAGGTGGGACAGTAGATGGTGGCTATTTTCACTCTAAAATCACAGTGTCTACTTTTATGACATTTCCTTTCTCTGCCATGAGCAGAAAATTGCCTGCCAGCAGGCTTCACCAAAGAAATGGCTGAGGAGCTGACAGAATGCACTGAAATGAGATTGTGCACTTAGTTCTGTATTGACAAGCAACAATACAGACTGAGTTTTCCATAGCAGTTGCAGTTTTCTACTAAAAACTTAACTGTGAACATGTTAATCAAGAATGCTCTCCCATTACTTTAGTATGTTCACAAATATTATCTGTTCATAATGAAGATTAAGGGCAAAAAGGTGACACTGATTTTCAAGGCTTTGAAATCAGAACCAAGCAGTCTAATGGTTTTCCATTTCATAAATTTTTAGCCATAGGTTTCTTAGAAATGAAGAACATGAAAAACAAATGCCACAGATTTCTATACTTGTATTACTGGAAAAACAAAAACTGTGAGGTTACAACAGTACAATTTAGGTAAGCCAGAATATTTTTTGTCAGATTCTGGAACATTACATGAAGATGTTGGGACAAAAGAGCCTGGAACTTGGACATGAACTTGGTAACCTCTGTTTAAGTTGCTAACTATAGCAATTTTCAATAAGCAGCTTCCAATGAAAAACAGCTTTCCAGGCTGACACCTGTATCAGATTCTAATCCCAGAATCACTATATACCTGAGCAGGAAGTTTGACCACAGAAATGGCAGCTAACCAGATAATGTATTTCCAAGAAATCCTTCTGTATTCCAAGTAAAAATTCACGTACTGTTTGCCATTTTCTAGAATGCATCAGGAAAAGCTAAAATCTCACAGAAGACTTCCTGTGCTACTGTGGATACCTCTTGCCAAGAGAAATATTGGCCTAACCTAAAAGGCAGGCTTTCAGGTAAAGGAGTGTGAAGCACTAATGAATTATTCAATTCGTCCTACTGGACATAATTTCTTTGGTGATGAAGGAAAACAATGAAAATTCTCTGAGCAGAAGCAGAAAACAGAACTCCACACTGCCATGCCACATTAGTGATGCTGTGTGCTCTCTATCCATGAAAGGTGCTCTGCACTGTGTTGGCCATGGAGGGAAATGTTAAAGGAGGGACAATAGAAAATTGCAAAGTATCTGATAGAGGTACATAACGAGATTCCCTAAGATGAGGACATTTTTACTTTATTAAATAATTATACCACAAGAACAATGCCCCCTCCCTCTTTTCAACCTCATACCCTCATTAAAAGACTGGGCACCCAGTAGTGTCATCAGTTCTCACTGCACCACATTCACGAGCAAAAAAAAAAATAAAGTAAAAAATCTCTAACAACAAACAAAATTGGAAGTCTGTACTTACTAATGTCATAATGAATTTTAGTCAAAATGGCACTGACTGAGGTGAAACGATCCTTTGCTGTCAGGCACAAAACAAACTCAGACCCTCCTTAAAGAAGTGCGTAACTGAAGTACACTAATCACTTTTATGAAGCATCATGGGAGCACAAAATGCAATTAATTCTCTGTATTAACTTCACCCTTTGTATTCTAAGAAAGGAGAAAATGCAGTAAGTCAACACTGTTCATCTGAGTACAGCCTGTCAAGAAATATGTGCCTTTTTAATGTTGTTCTCTGCTTTGAGAAAGATCTTCATTGTGCTTCGCAAGATGAAAAGAGAAAAAAGAAATTTCAACTGACTCATTCAATGAAAGGCTTTCAATGTGTGCTCCTTGTAATGAGCTCGCACCTGAAGGACTCATTTCACAACTACTCTTTTAGAAAGTTATAGCAAAACAAGAAAAGTTTGTGTTGAGAGAAGACTTACATTATCTTACGCTCACTTGCACTTCTATTTTCATTACAGCTGTAACCAAACATCCCAAAATTTAAAAAGCCCAGCTTTTCATAGAACAAGAACTATTGTTTTGGCATTAACCACCTGAAAAGAAAGTTCAGTCAAAGAAAGGAAGATGCATAGAAAACAATATCAAGAACACTTTGCTCTAAGGAAATAAATATATTAGAACTACACACATTACAAGTCTGAATTCACATTAATAAATTACTCATTTGAGAAACCAAACTGGAAATTTAAACCTTACTATAAAGTCATTTTGAGAAGTGAATTATTAAAAAAATTAAGGTAATTAACACTAAATTACTTGTAAATAACTAGTGAAAGAAATTAATGACTGAACTAAACAATTCTATTTTAGCAAGTTCGTTTTCTCTAAGACGTAGAGCATATTTCACTGAGTACCAATGCTTCAGGAACCAGAAAGCATTCTGCCCAGTCTCAAGAGCTAATTCTAAATGGCCCTTTCCCAAGTTCCAGTCACAAAGGGGAAAAAAATACAACAAACAACAACAACAACAATAAAATCTTACAAGATTTCAAAAATTGCCCAGAAGAAGAGAAAAACGTAACTATTTCATACTCTGGCTAAAATTCTGGCCATGTGTCAAACTGATTCATTCCAATGAGATCCAGATTTCATCCCAAGTGCAATTAAATTCTCAGCAAAGCAGTTAAAACCCATCTGTCTCTTCAAGCCAGATTTCAATTATTATTCCATAATCCTGTGTCCTTACAATTACATTTATGCTCACTCTGCATATACCCAAAAATACTGGCTTTATTTACTTCAGGAACACATAGCACAAAAATTCACCATGTTACTGGAGCCTACAGGGAAAAGGGGGAAGAGGACTCGACCTGATAGAACAGAGAACACTGAAAGTTTCCTGTCCAAATCTATTTGCCCAAATGAAATTTCTTTAAAAGAAAAAAACAAAACAAAACAAACAAACAAAAAAAACCAAAACAAACCACACCACAGTAACTTGTCCTCTAGAGAATATTCCAGAAACAAGCCAAAACTAGTGGAATATTTTCAATTTTCGTTTTTATTTATTGCAGACTTTGGGCATTTGAATATTGTAGCATCTTTAAAAACAAGCAGATACCTCAGAACAGTAACAGCTGCACATTCAATCCTTCTCAATGCAAATAAGGACTGGCACTTGCCAAAAATATTCAAAGCTTCACTCTGAAGAAACATACATTAAAGCTTCTGTTTCTCACGTGTCTACTTAATGCAATGGAGGAAACTCCTCAAGCCTTGCTACAAGAAGAGAGGGCAAGCAAAGGAGCCATGAGACCCCAGCCAGGATGCCTGTCTGGTAAACAGTATTTTCAGACAAAAACGAATGAAAACAATAATCTAGCAAGGCTGATACACTAAACTACAATGAGGAGCTGTACCTCACACTGCTGTGCAGCTTTCTGCTATGAAACAGTAAAGGAACTGGGCATTACAGCCAGTGACTGAAAGTCAGGACAGGAGCAAACAGCACAGCTAAACATCAGAGAGCACATATAGATAAATATTGCCATTGCTGCCAATCTACAGAGGCATCAGCTGCTCTGCTAAGCATCAGTCTGCTCACACAGAACTGAGCAGAAACAGCACCAGTGGCTCCGTGCTCACCAGCAAAGACCAGATGTCAAAAAGAGTATAAAGAACACTAATTAAATCAGTACTTAGAAATCTGAAAGTAGTTCAGCACTTAGAAGGTTAACCAAGTGATTTGTTGACTTCAAAACTGGAAATGGAACAACAGCAGGGATAGTGGTATCAGGTATTTTCTGTTACACAATTAGACAATAAAAAAATTTTCATCCTGACAGAAACCCCACACATTTCCTACCAAGTTCTAAGTCCCCACAGTGTCACCTTATGATACTACCTAGATTTGATGACTCTTAACCTCCAAGACTGGACTGCACATTTTCTCCATAGCTATTCACTCAGTTAGTGAAGAACAGAAGGACTGTCATGAACGAGGCCAAATTTATTTGATTCTTCACCCCCATGTCTATGTAACCAAGAATAGCAAAGATACTGGCTTTTCTGCTCCCCCAAAAGGAACAAGAAGCTTCAAGGATCAGCAAGTTCCTTCTGCTGCCTTCCTATGCTGGTTTTCCTTTCTGAAGCCCAGTTAAAATCCCCTTTGCAAAAGCTGCCCTTTCAAGGATGGTCCAAACACCCCTAATTCAAGATATCCCAATAGGAGCTGCACTGCCATCTATGGAAAAGCTTAGGAAAAGCATTTAGTATTTGTTGATACTAAGGAGGACACAATTTAAAACACTAGCAAAACAACAGCAGGATGGAAATGAGGAAGAAAAAGGCAAATTGTGCACTAAACATGACCAATTACTCACCATGTAGTTCCCTGAATTGCTACTGAGCTACATTGCTTGTACTCACCCCAGCCTGATGCCACAGGAACTCCAGAGCCAACTACTGCTTTGGTGACTGCCCTGCAAATGCTATATCCAAGGGGCAGGCAGGCTGGCATTAGCCCAAGCACTCCAAATTCTTAAATCTGACTCTCATCAATTGGATTTTGACACACAGATATGAACTGCTTTTGACTCACCACACTAGGGGATAGAAACTGCATCATTTGATCATGTATCTCCCAGCAATCAAAACATCTGACGCGTTGACTAATCATGATAATTATTCTCAAGGCCTTCACGTTTTTGTCTTTATATTCCTTCCTTGCAGAGAAAAAGAAAAATGTGGAACAAAAGCTTACAGCAACCTACTCAAGAACATAATTTTTCAGAAATAATGAAAAACTGTATCCAAAATTCTTCTGCATCTTCAGATTACAAAAGATAACTGTTTAATCTTTAAGATAAAGAAATCAAATCTATCATAATTTCTAGCATAACCAACAAGTACAGGAAAAAAAACAAAAAAAATCCCACTCCTAAAGGGAAATTCAACATTCAGAGCTACATTTTCCCCCTCAAAACCCAAGCTGACTGAAAATACATTTTTGCCTTGTAAAAATAAAATGTGCTATTGATGCTTTTCTCATTCAAAGTCACAGTACAGTAGGTACCAAAATTCTGGAAAAGCACTAACCAGATGAAAATCAAAATGGGTGGAAACAACAAATGACTTTCTAGAATCAACATCAAGTCTTACAATCTCCTCCTTTCTCCACTTCCTCAAAAACCAGTAAATACATTCTTTCATTTTTAAGCCCTCTCTGAAAACTATTCACTTACAATAGAAGAAGAAATAAACCAAAATAGTGAACAAGAATATCAAAGGCTTCTAATGTACCTCTGCTCCACAAAGCTTACAACAACTTCTGTCAATCAGAGCATTGATTCAGTATCAACTCACACAGATGCACAAATTAATGCAGGGAGGTCACATGTATCAAAACCTAGATATATAGTCCAAATGCAGGGTAAAAGAAGTGTCTTCCCTTTGTTTGTTACTGTGGTAGTTTTGCCTGGCCCAGTTTTTGCCAGTGAACAGGGTGGGGTACAAAGATGGTTCCTGCATGTCCTGAGTAAAGATTCTGGAAATTTTCCACCATGTCCAGCAGAGCCAGTCTCTGATGGCTGTAAAATGATGGACATGCTCCTGGCCAAAGCTGGGCCAATTAGAGATGTTAGTTACGCCTCTGTGAAAACATATTTAAGAAGAAATCAAAACAATGTGAGCACACACTTCTTTTTAGCCAGGGAAGGAGGAGGAGGAGGTAAAAATATGTGAGGGAGAACAACATGGAGGCAGCAAGGTCAGTGGAAAGGCGGGGGAGGAGGTGCTCTAGGCGCCAGAGCTGAAAACCCTCTGCCAGCCATGGTGAAGACCATGGGGGAGCAGGTGGTCCCCCTGCAGCCCATGGAGTCCAGGGGATGCAGAGAACCCCCCACAGCCTGTGGGGAGGTGCCCACGCCAGAGGAGCAGATGATGCCTGCAGGAAGCTGTGATCCAGTGGGAGTCCCAGAGACTGAGAGTTGCAAAGGCCTTGCAGGAGAGAGAAAGGCCTTGCTCCCGGGATGGAAACAGCCTGGCCTCGGCTTGGAATTCTGCAGCCTGGAGAGAATCTCGGACAGCAGCAATCGGGCGGGGCTGCTCGTGAGATTGGACCCACGCCAAAGAAGTTCGCACAGGACTGTCTCTCGTGGGAGGGACCCCCATGGCTAAGTAGAGGATTCTTCCCCCTGATGGACTGACCCTGACCAAAGGAAACCCCCACACCCTGCCCCCACCCCGGAGCTGTTGGTTAGAAGGAAGGAGGGAGGGGGTGAGCTGAGAAATGGCCTTAATAGGGAGAGGGGTGAGTAGAGAAACAGTGATTGTAGCAGACGAATTGTGGCCTTGGACTGATTAAGAAACCCCACATGCCTTGCCCTAGCCCAGATCTGTTGGTTGAATAGAGAGAGAGGGCAAATAGTGAAACAGTGTCTGCAGTAGAAGAATTGTGATGGACTGACCTAAGAGAAAAACCCCACACCCTGCCCCTGCCTGGGAGTTGTTAGTTAGTTAGAAAGGAGGGAGGGGGTGAGCTGAGAAGTGGTGCCTTAAGAGGGAAAAAGGGGGGTGAGTGAAGAAATGGTGTCTTAAGAGCTTATTTTTATCTCCAATTTATCCTCTGACTCTGTTAGATTAATAAATCACTTTTCTTTGCAACTTTAAGTTTCCCGCCTGCGTTTGCCCTGAATCCCTTATCAGTGATCTTATCTCAACTCATGAGTCCAGTGTTTTGTGTTAGTTTTTCCTCTCCTCTGCATAGCTGCAGCAGGAGAGAGCATAGAAAGCAAACGTCGTAGGTGCCTGGCATTTAGCCAGGGTCAAACCCAGGACAGTTACGTTTCAGACTTTGTATCAAAATATTCACATTTAAAACTTACAAAGGGCAAAGTTTAAAAACTTCCCTCTTTTCCTGGCATGTGCATGCATGTGTCTGGGGACAAGGCTGCTTGCTTTTGCAGTGGCCTATTAAACTTGGGTTTTTCCTATAAGAATCAATAAAGCTACAAAACTCATACTACAAAAATCTCCAACTGCTTTTCCAAGCTGGCCACAATTGCTACAAAAAGATAATAACCACTGCTAAACCCTTTCAAGCACTATATCCCAACATCATAATTCAAGACAGAGAGTAAACAATACCACAAGTAGCTGAAAATATATCAGGAATTCATATTTAGAGACACATGAAGAATATAATTACATATCTGTGCCCAAGTCTGAAAGCCGTATTTACATTTCTAAATTGGCATTGGTGACACGGTACCTAACACGCCTTAAACACATGAAGCATGACACATGGATTATATCAAATCTGTTTTGTTAGATGTTCTGATTGTTAATATCATGTTAATAAAACCCAAGTTGCTTAATTCAAAAGTCTGTGCACATAAAGGAATATGAACTGGACAGACAGACAGAATTTTCTTCAGCCCCACTGAAACCCCAAGGTTGGCTCCCTGACCTCACATGGAGGATCACAGCACAGCAACAACTCTCCATCCACCCCTCACACTGAATGATGTTTCTTGCAGATCAGTTTGAGCTTAGTAACAACGAAAAGGTTGTGCTACATCTGTGTATCCCACTGGAGCTGTACAAAGAGCCCTGCTACAGTGAACTACAGCCAGGCCTCTACCTCAAAGATTCCATGCTTGAATGAGTTGAGAAACCAAAAATCAGCTTCAGCTCATAGGGCCCAATGACCACACAGTACAGAAACAAGAAATGCAAGAAGCCACACAGGCAATAGCTGTTTTCTGTCTTTTGCACTCCTATGTTTAGAGATTAGTAGGAGGTACTGAACCTGTCCTTTGCAGAAATCAAATCCCATTATTCTTTGTGAGCACTACTATAAGACTGCATAAGGAAGGAGCTGCTTTGTCCTGACTTTAGAATAAGGAAAGAAAAAAATGTGTGATAACAGCCTAATCAAGGTCACCTGTCCAAAACCAGGACTTCCTAAACAAGAAGCTTCACAAGGCCATCAACGACAGAGAAAAGAATTAGCTAATTTTGATAAAAGCATTTCTACTTTAAAAATAGACTTAATAAGCAATAAACTCCACGCACTGTAATTACACAAGTTATGCATATAAATACGTACTATGCTGTTCATTTCCGAAGAGTCGTAACTTCCACACGGATGGACACTTCCTATAGGTTCCAGCCCTTCTTCATCCCACATATATGTGCCGTCAGAGCTGTCAGATGGAGAGAGCTCAAAAGAGGAGCCAGCTCGGTAGTTCATCTCTGAAGAGATGACATTCTCAGTAGTGTGCTTTGTGCTTTCACTGTTGTCATCCACTGCTTAAAGAAAACAGCAACAGTTAACATTCCAAAAACAATCCAATAGTCAAAAAATAACTGTTAAAATGCCTATTGCTGGTGTGCTAACTTTGCTGGAGCTGTACTGTAACAGAAATATCTGAAAGCTTTCGACAGTATTGCTCCCTGTCGTGGGCTTGATCTCACGAGCAGCCCTGCCCGATTGCTGCTCTCCGAGATTCTCTCCAGGCTGCAGAATTCCAAGCCGAGGCCAGGCTGTTTCCATCCCGGGAGCAAGGCCTTTCTCTCTCCTGCAAGGCCTTTGCAACTCTCAGTTTCTGGGACTCCCACTGGATCACAGCTTCCTGCAGGCATCATTTGCTCTGCTGGTGTGGGCACCTCTCCACAGGCTGTGGGAGTTGCTCTGCATCCCCTGGACTCCATGGGCTGCAGGGGGACCACCTGCTCCCCCCATGGTCTTCATCACGGCTGGCAGAGGGTTTTCAGCTCCGGCGCCTAGAGCACTTCCTCTCCTGCTTTTCTACTAACTTTAGTGTCTCTATGTTGTTCTCTCTCACATATTTTTACCTCCTCCTCCTCCTTCCCTGGCTAAAAAGAAGTGCGTGCTCACATTGTTTTGATTTCTTCTTAAATATGTTTTCACAGAGGCGTAACTAACATCTCTAATTGGCCCAGGTTTTACCAGCAGCATGTCCATCATTTTACAGCCATCAGAGACTGGCTCTGCTGGACATGGCGGAAAATTTCCAGAATCTTTACTCAAGACATGCAAGAGCTATCTTTGTACCCCACCCTGTTCACTGGCAAAAACTGGGCCAGACAAAACTACCACACTCCCTCATCCTAGAAAGGAGAAAAGCTCAAGCTGGTTTGGCAGCTACAACTAAGGAATCTTCCAACCTACATCTTTGCTAACCTTTTACCCTGCCCTAATTCACCCACCATGGAAGCTGCTTTCTAGAAATCTGCATCTCTTTAACATATTAGAAGGTGGGTCCAAAAACATATTGTTTGGTTCTAGTCTTCCAATGCAACATCTCTCAAACAAGTTTTTATCATGAGTAGCCCATCAAAAACTTGAAAATACGGCTTTCAAAAGCAACTTTTGTTGTCTTAAACTAATTTTTAAAGAATTAATATGCACCAGAAAAAAATAAAACCAGTAACAATCCTCTTATAATTGAACTCATTTACTTACACATCCTACACTTATTTCCACTACTCAGAAGCAGTTACAGCTGTTCTCTGCCTACAGAGGTGGAGGGAGCAGGAGGTGAAATTTTCTTAAAATATCACCAACCCAGAAAATGAATGGCAAAGCAAGGATATGAGGAATCCCAGCAGGTGACTTTCATTTGTATCATAAAGAGCTCTTCGAAGTAATGCTTGGGAAAAAAATTATTAAGCAGAAAAGGCATAGGCAAACAAATATGCCAGCATGAAGCCAAGTTCCATTCTGAAACAATTCACAAGCAATGGGCAACTACATAAATAACTTAATTACTGTTACAGAATGTTGATTTAGCACTTAAAATTTCAAACAGAATACAAAAAAGGTTATTTACCAGACACATTTATATCAAGCCAGTCATCAGCATTACAGCAAGATCCTCCACCTTCCTTGAGAGACGTGAACGGCTCAATGGATGTTCTACTTCCGTGCTCTAATTCCTGAAGGCAGCCCTCCTTCTGCTGGATTTGTACAGTTCTGTTTGCATCTTCTATATCTATGAAATCATCACTGAAATCTTCACTCAAATCATTTTTCTCAGAGGATGACAAAGAAGATATAGATATTTCATCTCCATCATCACTCATACACATGACTTTTGAGCCATGTTTTCCCAGACTTTCATGCAGGCCCTCACCAGGTTCTGTTCTTTGAGCACTGCTCTCTAGAATACTGTTTTTATCAACGGCTCTATTGATATTGGCTGAAATGTCCACGTTCTCCACGATGCGCCCATCCGGAGCTGTACTTTTGCTGCCATCCACAACGGTATTCCCAGCAAATCTCTGCCTGGTAGGCTTCAGCAGAGAAGGCCGACTTAATCTGTATCCATAGGAAGGTGCTGACCCAGATCCGTTTGACAGTGGGGGTTTCTTGGAGCAAGGAGCTGACATAGCCGAGTACGGTCTGGTAAATCCATACTTCATCGGTTCATTTCCATTGGGTACATCCAACTGACATGCATTTCTTGACAGCAGAGTAGACCTCTGAGACGTCCTGGCAGCGAGATTTTGACTATGATAAGGCCTTATAAGATCCACAGCTTTATTAAAGGAATGTGACCTGGTTAGAGATGCAGTGGGAAGGAAAGAATTCTGAATGGAATGTGAAAAACTTTGTGATCTTACCATTTTGTCACAGGAAAAAGCTTTGCTATTGTCTGTAGATTGTGCCAGGCTTTCTCCTGAACTTGTCCTTGTGGCACCGGAATTAGCTCTAGGTCTCTGCAAACCTACCACCGGCCGATTTCCATAAAATCCATTTAAATTTGATCTTGGAGCAGTGAGTCCAGAGTATGTCCTTCCTGACAGGGTACCTTTGGTGAATTTAGCTGAATTAGAGAGTCCAGGCATAGACTTTGGGTTCAATTCCTCGGTAGAAGATACAAACATATTGGTTTGCTTTGCTGCTTTTGATGTAACCGAAGCAGTACTGTTCAAACCCACCCTGAGCTCATCATTGCCCAATGCTCCTTGAGACTGAGAATACCTCTCAGAATCAATTAATTTTTCATTAGAGTTGCGTTTAGAGTTGGCCTCTCTCCCATTCTGATCGTCGAGGTGATATTTATTTGATTTTTTCCAGTTGAAAGCAAAGGAAGACATTCCAACAGTGCCATTGTGCTTGCCGAAATTTTTGCCACCATTACTCCCTGCTAAGTTAATGGCCGTCCCGTTTGGCATAGGCTGCAAAACACTCCCTAAAGTTTTCGTTCCATATTTTGGTAGCCTGGAAACCAAGGATGTCCTGGTTTGATTTTTTTCTTCCATGAGCTATTGGGTACATTGGTCCTTAAAAGGTGCTTGAATCTAAGAAAAAAAAAGTAAAATAAAACATTAAACCTGAATCATGCACACTTTAAACGACGCAGTTTTCTATACACCTGCATCTACACGCTTCCTACATTCCTGCGCCTAACTCCACCATGCTGATAAAAAGTAACCCAGACACATCTTGTGAACTCCAGAGTTCCAACAGTTACTTGGCAGTAAGACGTTCTTCAGATCACAGCTCCCTCCCCCAGCTTTCATTCTCTACATACAGCGTCTTTTTTTTGTTTTCCTTTTGAAATCTATAAAGTAAACTTGAAAAAGGGTTGGATTTTTTGTTGGTTTTTTTTCTTCATTTACTCATTTTGAGCAACAAAATTAACTTTTCAACTGTGTTACAATTATTAAGTCAGAAACTTAAGATTTAGTATTTTTAAAAAAGCTAGAAATATAGCCCAAACCTGCGGTCAGCCAAGTAACCTGTGAAAACTATAAAGTAAAATCTGACTAAAAGCTAATCTTTAGGAGATTTTTTCAGTTTCCCTAATGTCTAAAATATAGGAAATAACCACTCATCATACATCCTGCCACAACATTTTTTCCCAGATCTTACTGATATCCTCAAATCAAGATTAACATTCTTAGTCATTGTTTCCTCCTTTTATGGAAACTGTAGTCTATTGTGGAAATCATCTTATTCACGTACAAGGCCTGAAGTACAGTGCAACAGTTGCATAAGGTCAGTGTTAGTAAGTGAATTCAAAAGTTCTGCTTATTCAAAGTACAGAAAATACCTTGTGTAACCACAGCAAGCACTACCTTAAAGTGAGTCACTCCCCAAGTTGCAAGACCTCACAAAGAAACACTTTAGATAACACCGAAGTGCCATTAAATCCATGCAAACTGAAACGCCCTTAGGATTTTGTCAGTGAATAGGATGCCCCAGAGCAGTACTTCTGGAAGCAGATCTACACTACAAAGACAGAAAGAGAAAGGTATAGGAGACAGGGCATTTAGGGGCTCCTAACTTGTGAAAACATCAGAATCCACATTCTACAACTGGTGTGTGCATTTCCATTCTGAAATCCACAAAACCCGACTTTTCAATTACTCAGTGAATTCTTGCACACCAGAGACATAACCCTAACTCGGGTGTTCAAAGAAGGACAGGAGTATTTCCCCCTGGGAACAGCAGAACATTGAATTCACCGTGCATGATACCCGCCTGCATGTGGATTGAAGTGGCTACTGTTAGACTGCTTGCCTACAGTGTACCTGCACTCCTTGCACAGGGAAATATCATCATGTTTTAATAGCAACACCACAGATATTTACTTTATGTCAACTACACACAATAAAGTACACCTTTCCTTTTAATAACTCCATGAAAAAAAATGGCCTTGAACATCCTGATGAATTAATTCCCAGCAAGCACCATACTGCAGATCCCTCAGAAGATAGCCCGACTCTTAAGGAAAAGGCAAGTCTTGTGAAGAAATCTTCCAAATTGAAAAAGTTAAATTAGAAAGCTGCTAATTTAACTTTCATGCTTTATGGATATAAATTCCCTTTTCACATCTGTCTACCATCTCTTAGATGACTGCAAAATTTAAATGAGGCCATTTAATTAGATTACTTTAATCCTCCACCAAGTGCTGCAAATTAAACTTGAAAAGGAGACCTTTCCATTCTCTAGGAAGGGCTCTTTCTCATTTATCCTTGATTAGGCAAAGACAACACATTATCTTCAAGAAAACTATACTGATAGTTTAGAACACCTCAGATAATTAAATTAAAAGACAAACAATACTTGTCTGTATTTTATTAGCAACTCAACTTTAACTGCTGTGCCACCTTCTCAAGTCCACATCACATTTGTTTCATTGAAAGACAATGTCATTAAGAAAACCACTAAAACTTAACAGCATCATGTCTGGCAGATGTTTCCCAGAAAATTGGGAATTTTCTTATTAAGTTCTCTAAAATATCCTTAATCTTTACATATGCTTACTAGGAAAGATTACACTATCCTAAGAATGAAACTTCTTTATCAAGCAGCATCATACCTACAAGTTAAGAGTATGATTTCTACACTTGAGAAGATTCGGGTTCAATACAATTTAAACTGTAGCCTGCTGTTACTATAAAGAAATTCAAAGTATTTTTAGACTTAAGTAATCTATAGATTTTTTTAAAACTGACATTTGGGCAAACAAGTTTTATATTCTTTGCCTTGGGAAATATACTATCTAATGCACACAAGCCTAATCGGGAATTAAGCTAATTATAAAGAGCCTAGCCTTACATAATGATCCAGGGAAAAGGAGTTAAAATCCACAGACCCTCTCTGAAGTATAATCTGAATTAACTGAAAAGCTGCTACATCCTTACCTTCAAGGATATTCAAGATCCTGGTGATAAGCAAAAGGATATTAATTCTCACTCTCCTTGGTACTTTCTCTACAGGATTATTTACACCTCGACAAAATCCTGCACTGTTTCAATTGGCAAGCACAGTATTTACTCTAATTTCACTCACAGCTTGTTTCCTCACCACCAGGATGGCATTTTCCCATATATTATTAGCTTCTCAGCAAAGTCCAGCTTTGCATCTGAGACTCCACCCTACAGAAGAAGACAGCTTAAAAATTCAGACATTTGAAAGCTTAAGCACCTTAAAACACTGCAACCCCTATGATCCCTGCTACCAGGAAGCGAACAGCATTTTCCAGTTCCAGACTCCTGAGTGAGACCAAATTCCCCTCCTATTGTCACAGCGGTGTGGAATACCCAGCTGATGGATGGAGCACATCTGACAGACTGGTGACAGGCCAGAGCAATTCCCCTCTGCAGATCTACTGCCATGCCAGCAGTTTCAGATCTGGGTTTCATTCACAGGAATTCAAGTGCATGTGTATTTTAACTCCGTCCTGTGCACATCTTATAAAACTGCCTCTTACACCTCTGGGTTTTAACACCACAGCTTCTGTTTATTTATTTGTTTTTCTATTCAGGACAAATAGTATGCAGATCTTTTCACCACTGATTTGCAATGAAACAAGTACAACTTAAGAACTATTTTTCTTAAGTATGTAAATCAAAATGCATTAGAGCAGTTATGCGAAAACATCTTATTTCCACTAGTGTATGCAGATATTGAATGTCATCAGGGAAAAATCTGGGAGGTCCCTGCAACAGAAGCAGCAAAAGGCTTCCTTCCTTAGCACACTCTTAAGAACATTTCAAGACGGGCAGCATGGCTGCAAGTCAATTTTCAGCTTTAAAGGGACCACGGGAGCTTAACAGAATGGAAGAAACTGGCACGAGATCCACAGGCAAACACCTGCTCTGAGCATGACAAGCCCTGGGGAATTAAAGATCTTGAATCCTGAGGAAATTGTGTATGCTGTGTGAATTAAAATGAATCAGAATGCAACTAGAAGTTCTGATGGCTTCAAGATTGAACTTGGAGTATTTACAACTTTTTGTGTTGTTTACTCTGCACAGACTGGTTTCAATTCAGTCAAAAGCACCACCTTCTCTCCACTCCAAGATCCAGTAGGATTTATCAGCTCTGCAGTAAAATCCTCCAAGCCTCCCTTCCTTCTCCTGTCTTCTGTTTCTCCAAAACACCTGTTCTTGAATCAATTTATGAAAGCATCCATAAATTTCAGACTTTCTCCCTTTCCTATATCCAGACTGCTATGATTAACATAGCTTCCTCAACACTCTACCTTCTGAAGGTACCACAGTCAGGAAGTATTGCAGGAAATTCCAAGACAGTGAGTGACTGTTGTTCAATTTCTCTGAAATCACCTTGCTTTTCTGTGTCCCAAGCTGTGAGATTCTGTTTTCAGAACTCAAGGCAGCTTAGAGATAAATCCTTTTCTCTTCTTCCTCCCTCAAACTGAAGAGGTTCTACACACTCGTAAGGGTTGATTTATCAAACATCAAGCAAACCAGCAACCCAAGCTGCTCCTGTGCAGAATTCTACTGTCAAAACACACTAGGTCAAAGAACATGAACATGATAACGAATAGAGATAAAGGGAGAAGAAAGCAAGAAATACGTCATAAAGAGATTGGAGTTTCTGTATTTCTAACACTGAGCAATATCCTGAGTCAATACAGCAGGAAATGTGACATCCCTTGCCATCTCTAAAAGCACTGTTGTTATTCTTCAGAATTCTTAACGTTTGATAAAGCAAGAGGACATAAGCATTAGTGCAGAAAAAGAAATGGGGAAATGCAGCTCTATTTTGTAGAAGAAAGCTACCACAATACTTCCAGAATCAAAAACTCCCTTCACATCCCTCAGGGCCACATTGTCAATTCAGGCTGCCATTAATGCTTTTGACAGAGTATCAGGCACCTCAAGGAAGCAAAAAAGGGCTAAGTGCTATCTGCCCAGACATGAATGCTTTGCAATTGTTTGCCACTTATGCTTTTCATATTAGTAAAACAGAAACTACACATTTTGATGCCCAAATTTTTACATCAAATCTTACCAAAACATTGAAACAAAACAGAGTATGAGTTATCATAAGTCCTTTTAGATCTCATTGCAAAAAAATTTGCACTTCATGCAAATTTTACCTACAAGAAAGACTGTTTCTCAAACAAGTAAAGTTGCCCTGACTTTTGGCATTCTTACACAACTAGTAAGTGAAAGGCAGTCAAGGTCCAGATGTTTAGCCAGCTGCAGCAAGGCGCAGCTTCAGCACAAAGAAAAGAAGGTGGAAGAGGATAACTGCGGGTACAGATATATTACGCCCAGTAAAGGAGAATATCAGGGTCTGTGAAAAGGAAGACTCAACAATGCAATTTCACGTTCCCGTGAAGTGTTAATGCAGGTTATTATGGTTTGCTCATAAATGCGACACGAAATGCAATGACAGTTACTCTTTCCTGCATTAGTGCTGACAGCCTGACTGTTGTCAGGAACAGAGGTCAGCTAGAAATTGGAATAAAGCAGTGGAGAGGCACAACTCCTCTCTGAAGCTGCTGTTCACCTGATGACTTGGAGGAAACGCTTCCCCTTGGAAGAAGTCATCAATTCCTTTCCTCATCAGATCTTGTTAAACCTGGACAAGCAATGTCAAGTCTGTACCTGCAGATATAAACACCAGGCAGTCCCTGCATGACCAACTCCACAACACAAGACCCAGAACACGGCAGCTTTCACTGGACAGCCAAAGAACACAAGGCCCTGATGATAAAAGCACTACATTAAGTGTGCTGACTCCAAGAACACTGCAAGAGGTGGGAGGAACACACTGCAATATATCAGAAAAAATTAACATAATCATGACCAATACATCTGGCTCCAATGCAAAAACACTCCTGGCTAGCAGGAATTCAATTACGTGGATTACCTCACCTGTTATGTTACACAAGGAACAGCCTCTGTGAACTAAACTAATCCAAGAGATTCAACCTCAGTGAGCAAATCAAGCTTCTTCAGTAGGGTTGCTTAATAACTCTTAAACTGCAAAAGATGCATTGTTTTTCACATCTTTGTTGGAGAAACAGAGAATTTTTAAACTGTTTCCAAATTTGCAGGGATAACAAACAGAAAGAGGAAAAACCAAAGTAAGAAAAGACAAACACTGTCTCCCTGCCTTGCAGTTCTAATGCCCTGTCACCTAAAGACAAAGTCACACAGCTACAAAGAAGCCAAAACCTGTTAATCATTCACCAGCACCACCTCCCAAGCCCTCCCAAAAACAACCCCAAACAAATATGCTCTGACTATAGAGCACATTTATATCTAGGTTCCCATGCTACCTTAACACCTCCTTGCATTTAGTGAGATTTCTGTTCTGGAAGATAAGCCATAATTGTGTATATGCTTGTGTGCGAGTACATAAATTTTGGAAAGACTCTCCTCTTTCCCATCAGAGTCTTTTTTCCAAGATGTCCCAAACAAGTAAAGTTTTGGCATTCTTACATCATTAATAAGGCAGCAGGTAATCAGAAACCTGCCTTTCTGAAGAGTTTTAAAGCTGGCATCACTGTTTACATCATAAAGGCAAATGAAATTTTATGCTGTGGCCAAGATTGACTGAAAAATCAATCAATTGCAGTCAAGAATTAAAGCTTTCTACCAGTGAAATGTCAGATCTTTATCTCTCCTTAAAAAATTTTGTGATTATGTCAGCATCAAAGGAACTGACAGCACAAAGACGCCACTGCTTTTGCTGATGGTATTAGTCCTTCAGCAACAGCATTTCACACTGGTTATTTAATCGGTCTTGTAAGAATAAATCCAGAAACACTGCATCTGTCTCAAAAGCAATGTCCTACTGCAAACCAGTAGGAATTACCTGCTGTTCTCTGGCAAATATTTCACTTTAAGACAGAGGAATAACCCTTTTTCCTCAGCACTATCCACTGTCACCAAGTGACTCAAACACACCATTCCCATCTCTGACTCTTCTAGGAAAGATTCACTTCACCCCTGACTCAGTAACAAACTCAAGGAGTTGGTTACCAGGTACTGGTTTCTACTTCTTACACAGTAACGCATGTTAGTGGCAGTTCTGTTTCTA
Organism: Origma solitaria; assembly: GCA_013397895.1. Lineage (NCBI taxonomy): Eukaryota > Metazoa > Chordata > Aves > Passeriformes > Acanthizidae > Origma > Origma solitaria. The sequence continues at coordinate 1,224,698 of VZRL01005376.1, read as the reverse complement.
ATAGTAATGCATGTTACATGAAGCAGGATTTTCTTGCTGATAAGAACAGGCAGTCTGGAAGCCAAGTGAAATTTGGTACACAACTAATTATAACTGGAAATATCCCTTTTTAGACTGTCACATTGTCCATCCTACTCCTCTAACTTGTTTATTCAACTGATGCATGTTCTCCATGTAGAAACACCGAGGTGTCTTGAGCTAGAACACACTTACAGTGGCACAAACAGATATTTTTCAATATGTCTTTTTCAATGACTAAATGACTAATAACAGAAACAATACTTCCTGTCTCAACTGCTGATGAACAGCAGTTCATCATAGTTTTTTCTATGTGGGTATCTTAAGATTAAGAATTTCCATGGGTTTAAATCTTCAATGAGGCTGTGCTTTCCACCAATAAGTAAGTTGCTTTTTTGCCCCCTCCAGTCACATACACTCATTCTTTCTCCTGCTGCCTGAGTAAGAATTCTAGTTATAGGTTAAGCTGAATGGCAAGCAGAGATAATTAGAAGAGACTGCATGTAATTCACAGACTTACTGGTACTGGGACATCTTCAATAACCTGAAGAGGTTCACATGTGATAACTGAGCAAGATTAGATAAGATGAAGCAGAAAGTTAGAAAAAAGTAGTTCTAAGATTTTCTTTTCTACATATTGCCAATGCTATTTCAACACAGTTCAGTTTCTCACAGAAGATCCTGATCTTGAGACAAGAACATGTCAGCACATTGCTACATATAAAAAAAAATATTAAGTCAGACACATCTGGATTAAAAAAATACTAGAAAAAGGACTGTCAAAGAAAATCCTTAACACTGCTATCATCAAATACAGACAGTGAACCCTGGATAAGCTGGAAATATTACATAAATCATGATATTTCACTGTATTTGGATCATGGCACTTCAATGCCCAGTCCAATTCTCCATATAGTTCTGCCAGTCAATTTTATTTTAGAGGTGAGGAATACAAAAATCCCATTATCTCCTGTGGTTGCCTTAAAATAAAAATGCACCTGGGAAGGAAGGATCAGGGCAAACATAGAATGTGACTTCCTCAACCTTCAACTGCTTTCAATTCATAGAATTTCTTAAATTTGATGCAGTTTGTTTAGGAACCGTCCACAGATTTCTTGTCCACTGTTTTGTCTAACCTGTCCTTGAGCCCCCAAACTTTTTCCATCCGTGACTTCCTTAAGCAAGGAGTTCCAGAGCCCCAATACCAATTCTTTCAAGGTTATTTCATTGTCTTGCACAGATTCCCAAGGAAAACTACTAAAACTACTTGTGAACTCCCTCCGTTGTCAGAAGGGGCCATTGATTTCTGCTCCTTGCTACCAAACATATCAGTTTGTTTCACATCTATGTGCAGTGAAGAAGATACTGTATTATTTGAAGTTTAACTTCTCTTTAACATCCACCCTTAATCAAAAATACTGCAGCCATACAGCGGAGCATTACAGTTTTCAGCTGAAACGCACTTATTTGTAAACCACATCTTCAAAGTATCACTTTCTTGCTACTGAGTTTCATTTCATTAGCACTGGACACAAAACAGCTTCTGTCTACAATTCCACTGCTATAAATCAGTTCCCAGTCTCAAACCCAAACTCTCTAAAAATGTTTGAGTACCAAACAACTTTGCAAGTATGCCACAGCATAACAAATACCAACATGTTTTTAACAACAGACTGGCAGCCTCCAGTATTTTAATGCGTATTTTGTTTGCTACCCCTTTTCTGATACACCAACAGCCATATCGGAATGTACTTATCAAGGTCGGTTTCCTACAGTGTGAAAGACACAGATACTTGTTATATCTGCAGAGGTTTGCAAATGAAGGGAAAAAAAAAGATTCTCCAAGAAACTGAGACCTAACTTCAGCTACCAGTGATAGTTTGCCACAGGATCAGTTTCTGAGTTAGTTATCTATGTTGGATTTTACTCAAATTTACAGGAAGGTAATACACACCATTCATTTGCTTTGTTTAATCAGGATCCCAATGCAGTCATAGTAAAGCTATACTTACACAAATTACCATTTCAGAAAGCTTTCACGACTAAAAGACACAGAGAAGATTTTTTTCTGTTTTCAACTCTGTTTACTGATGGGCAAGGCTATGCAGGTTGACAGATTGTGCTTCTCTCCTCAAGTCTGCTACCAACAGCAGCAGCCTGGGCCTTGCCAAGCTTCCACCTATGTAAATTTGCCTTACTGAGATGAAGGTTACTCAAAAGCCATATCCTTTAACTCATCAAAAACACATATCAATGTGGCTATGTAATAATTAACATGTAAGATCAGGAAAAAATTGCATTTAAGTAAAGCCAATCTTTAAAACAACTTACAAAAAAACATGAGTTGAAGCACCATCCAAACCCACACTGTAGTGATAAACTCTGCTCCTATCTAGAAGGAATTTTTGAATCTCCAGCTTAAAGTAGACCCGGTATTATTGAGTCAAGAGAAGCTGGGACATTCAGTTCTCCCTGGATGCTTCCCTTGTGCAGTGTGTGTCACAAGCCATCTGGGCTGATTAGCCTAAAAGCACAGAATTTCTTTGCCTTCAGGGAATAAATGCAGAAATTATTTGCAATTTAAGGGTTATTCCTGATCCATAAGTTGTTCAGCCACCTCATCAAAGTAAATCCTTATCATCCATTTCCTCTGGCTAAAAAGCCAAGCCTCCTTGCAATGAGAACATTGCCAGCATTGCCAGTACTTCTTCAATAAAGGCCATTAAAATGCACTCTGTAGAGCAGGACCTCAACTCAGCACAGATTAAGTGCTCATGAAAAACCCAACAATCTGCAGCGAAAAACACATTTTAGCAAGAACTTGTGACACCAGTTCCCCATGTGACCAGGGATAAGCAAAAACTGCCACCCTGAGGAGACTTTCTTCAATTCCTACAGGATATCGTCAGCAGAACTGCTACAGCTGAATCCTCCTTTTAGAGCAGAGAATGGCTACTGAGCAAAGTCCAGATCTCTGCAAATCCAGCTACTTTTGATTAAGGAGAAAACAACATTCTCAGAATGTCTTCCTAAATGCACCTACTTGGTAGGAGTTTAACGGTGAGCCGGAGTCCCAGAGCTATGAAGAAATGCAAAGACCCTTCCTGACGAGCCAAACTTCAACTTCAGGAGAATTATTTAACGCTGTTGGGATTTTACTGTAACATACATGTGTGCAAGTATCCAGAGATTTATATAATCTGTTTTTATTGCTCCAATTGAAATACAATACAGGATTTTAAACCTAATTATCAAAAGTACCATTAGTATTTTGATCTCCTTAGCATCCCTGTTGGCATGGAACTTAACCCTGCCTGAAAGCTTCTAATTAAGAAGATGGTGCTGCTGTTTACAGCGAATGGTACCTAAAAGAGAACACCACAACTACTGTTCTAACACATATTTTATCATATTACTTTTTGTAATCTTAAATTCCTTCATCTCTTCTCCATTTTGAGAGATCCTCACTTTCTAACAATTTCAGGCAAGCAACGTTCATCTTAAGATTCATGGCATGATGGCTTTTTATCCAGAGAGCCTGTGCCAACATCTCCTACTAACTGGTTTATTCCAAATAACCAATCCCTCTTAAAGGATGATCAGGTCCAAAAGTAATGGATTTTACTCCAATGAGCTTTTACACGAACAGTTCCATTAAACAGGATTACTCATTAGTATAACAATACATTAAATGAGATCATTATGTTAATTGAGACTATTTCTACAGTTTCAACAGCTTTACAGTTAAAAGACAATACTGGGCAGTTTTTGGAGCCCAAACATGGATATTTCTACAATGAAGAGCACTATCCATGAGCAGAAATTAAACCTCGAATTCATAAACAACTTTTCTACTCTAAGTTGTATATTCTCATAGATCCTTGGTTGACATTTAGGTGGCTGGTTATTACTCATGTTCCATTTGTTAGGCCGTCACCTCTTCAGTTTGGAGGCATGTACTTCAAAATGGGCCCATAAAATTTAGAATTATGTGATCATTACATACATGAGAAAAAAAATCTAGCCGATTTCATTATCAGCAAACAATGTAAATATTTACTGCCTAGCACTAACGAAAGAGTTCTGTATATTTCTCCAGAAGAGAGAAATTTACCAAAGTCTCAGTGAACATGTGAAGTGGCTCTCAATTATAAAAATGTAACAAAATGAGAACTCAGATACAACTTCATTTCACTTTTAATACCTTTGTAACAAAAAATTTTATTCTGCACCAAATCAAAGCCCACAGACACCAAGAACAAACCTGCTACAAACGCGAAGCACTAACCCTGCAAGTTGCACCAATTCCCCTGAAAAGTGCTTTACATCTTTACACAACATACCAGATGGAGCACCAGATCGACAATCCTTACCTTAATTTGTTGTCTGGCCTGGACACTAACGCTCTGCTACAGCATAAAGTTCCCATGCAGTTTTGCTTTCTTAACTGAAGATAAACAGCTCGACCTCCTCCAGCTCAAAGTTAAAGGCTGAGGTTGTCTACGTTTCATTGTGTGCCAAAGTACATTTGACAGCAGGCTCTGGGTGACGAAAGCAAAGTCTCAGTGTCATTAAAGTGAAATCACCACAACATACAGAACATCCCCTTGGTATAAATCTCAACAGATCACTGCTAAACGAGAAATGTCATCATTACCATTCTTTTCCACCGTGACTATATTTTTAAAGAAACTGTTGTCTTTGAACAAACACACGCTGGGTGCTTTTGCTTCTTCCCCTTTTCGGAGATACCAGCCCTCGAGATACGAAACCTCACGCTACAAGGTTTGCTACCGGGGCTCGCAGGAGCTGCTCCCGACGCACCTGCAGGTGCGTTTCCCCCAACACCGAATCACAGGACGCACGAAGCACCGCAGAGCGGGCACCGGGGCGCTCCCGGCGCCGGGCCCGCCGTGCCAGGCTACCCCGAGCCCGCGGCATC
>VZRL01005376.1:1133110-1219317 GCA_013397895.1 Origma solitaria | reverse complement strand
CGAGCCCCGGCAGCGCCGGCCCCGGGCCCACCACGGCCACCGCGGCCCGGCCGTGTGACCCCGCCACGCTGCGGGGACAGGGCCCGCGGCCACCCCTGCCAGCCCGCCCCGAGAATCCTCGAGCCCGCCGGCACAGCCAAGGGCAAATGGGAGTTGTTAAAAGCGCTGCAGGAATGGGCCTGCGGCTGTCCCGGCCCTGCGGCATGGAAGGATGGAATCATCAGGGGTGGAAGAGACCTTTAAGATCAGCCAGTGCAGCCATCCGCCCAGCACTGCGACTGTAACCACTAAACGCTAAACCATCACCCAGCGCAGGCTCCTGATGACTCTTAAATACCTTAAATAGATGGTGGCCATACCTGTCCTCTCTGGACAACCTATTTCAGTGCCCAACACCCAAACAAAGTGAAAAAATTGTCTTGTAGTATCTACTCCGAATCTCCCATTCAAGACCATTTCCTCCTGCCCTCTCTGCGGACACGGCAGGAGAGATCAGCCGCACCTCAGTACAACCCTTTTCGCTTTCAGTGAGTTGCAGAGAGCCATGAGGTCCCCCCAGCCTCCTCAAGACTAAACAACCCCAGCTGTTCCTCCTAAGAGATGTTTTCTAAACCTTTCACAAGCCTCGTTGCCTCTCTCTGGACACACTCCAGCCCGTCAATATCCTTTGTAAAGTGGGGGCCAGAACTGAAGGCAGCACTCAAGGTCGGCATCAGCAGTGCCCAGCGCAGGGATTGGGATGGCCCTGCTCTGGTCCACACTACAGCACAGAGCCCTCGCGGGGGAAAGGCCTCGTAGGTGACCCAGCTACACGAAAAGCCTCAAGGACTTGCAGTCACCCACAGGAGACCAGGCTTTCTCCAGGCTGGTGCCCACAGAATCAACTGAGAGTTTCATTTCCTCAGGTTTTCTGCCTGTGCTTGGAATTAGAAGGCACTGACAGAAGGTTCTGGAAGTTCCTTGCCAGTGAGGTGGATCAGGATTGTTTCACTGAGTCACTATTTACACCTCAATGCTCTGCCTTGAGGCCTGTGGTTTTGCATCTCCCATGGTTTGGGACCTTAGCACCCATGTTGTCACAGCATTTCAGCACCTCTGTTGCTGTGCTTCCACATCGCGTGTTCAAAGTTTCTTTTCTCTCAAAATTCGATGGCCAATTTGTCTAAGCTTTTGCCTGCCTGCTTTGCAAGGCCTCCCAGAGGGAGGAAGCCATGCAGCAGCCTCAGGCTATGTTTGTGTAGCAATAAAACCAACACCCTGTAATTGATAAGCCTTGTTCGCCTCTTGACTAGAGGTTGGGCGTGCACACATGTCAGCCCAGGCACTGAAAGTGCCTCATCATCTTTCTAGACACAGGGCGTGAAGACTTTGGTACCTTTGCCCCGAAGGCAGCAGAAGGGCCTTTTGAAAAAAAAAGATGGAACAAGAACTGAAGCTTTTATATGGATTTTTTGCCTAAAATTGAATGTACCGGCCACATTAATGTATTTATTCTTAGAACAATCTCAAGTATAATGACTCCCCTGTGGTACAGGAAGGGGGGAAAAAAAAAAAAGCAAGCAGAGAGATTAAATCTCTCGCTTAAAGTTGAAGAGATAGCAAAGCCAGGAAATGAGCTCAGATTTCCTCAGTCAGGCATCGGTGCTTTAACCACACAATCATCCTTTCAGTCATTCTCAGCTTCTGAGCATCAACTCTATTAGCATAGATTTGATTTTTGCCTACTTTGTTCATCAAAACGACTTCATGGTTCCCACTGAAATCTCTTCCAAATAACATTCTTCACCACTTCCTTCCTCCCAAAAAAAAAAAATAAAAATTTACAGACTCACTAGGAGAGTTATATTTCCCACTGCCTTCCTGGCTGGTATTTCTTCAACAACAAGACTTGAATTGCTCTCTCACAAAGTGATTGTGCAGCTCCCCTGGTGCATCTCTGAGGCAGGTACCCAGAGGCACAGTGGGCGAGATCAAGGAATAAAGATCAGAGAACCAGGAACCCTTGTAACCAGCACAAAGGAGGCACATAGCTGTGTGTGCTGACCTGGAAGTGGTGGTATAACCACATTTTTTAAGTCCAGCTCATGCTTTTATAATCTGGAAATAATTATGAAACAGAGCTCTGAAAAAAAAAAATGCATCTATAAAAGAAGAAAGCAACCTAGAGATATTTTAGGACAGATTTGAGAACCTCCACTATCTGTTTAGGCATTTAACAGATTTTCATATGCGTATACAGGCTAAAGATTAAGAATCTTGAGCAGAATTCACAGTTTTTGAAAAAAGAAGTGTTGCATACAAAACTCCAGCTTCTGACTGCTTACCTCAAAAAATGGTGTTAACCTCCTACTGACAGACTGCAGACTGAGGTCCTGCTATGATCAACTGCAGTATCTTTTCCTACCAGTTTATTATCAGATGTTTTCAGCTTGAGGTCTTCACCTTGAATTGATTTTCTATTAAATTGATTTAAATGGACATTATATTACACTGGGAGATGGACTAAAAGCTTGTTATTATCCCCTTTGCTCACTGACCTGGCAGTGAGTGACACCAACCCCCCAGAGAAGAGCTGGATGTGCACTTAGTGATATTCACACAAATATTCTCCCTGCCCCAACAGTTCACAGGCCAGGGACTCCACTCTAGTGGAAAAGGAATGAAGGATTTTTCAAATTTGACTACATAACAGAGCCCTACACTGTATAATATCTAAACTCAATATTCCTAATTCTCTGCATTACAGTGCAGCTGAGTTAGTCTGCTTGAGCTAAAATTATCCTCAAAGCAAGGACAGTCTACTTCCTACATCACTTCATAAAAATCATCTTTGCCATGATGTCCATTAAAAAAAAATCCTTGCTAGGTAGCTCATATGCTGTGACTGCTGCAAACTCAGTAATTTCACTTCTACTTTGCGCATCCACTTTCTGTTACTGCATTCAAACACATTCTGCTTGTACTCAGATTTTATGCTCTCTGATAAATGAGCTATATTATCTTCATTTGCATTCTTTCTTGTTCAAGAAGGCTAAGCAGCCAGTTGCCACTGTTTTTCCCCCTCCACATATAAGTAATAATTTCTTCTTTGTGGGCATTTTACTTCTACAAAACACTGTAGCATGGATTCTCACTGACTCCCAAACATTCAAGAAAAGGAAAACAGGCATTGGAATTTGAGATCATATGCTTCTTGGGGGTCTAGGTGGACTTTGGATTAAATAAATATATGACAGTGCATGCAGCTGGATGGTTAGGGGTTGAAATTCTTCATTTCAAAATGTCTCATGATTCTGTAAAATTTATTCATCGGTAGATATCAAAAAGGAACTTTCAGCTGTATTCTTAATCTGTGTCTCTACAAAGAATTTTTTCATTAAGGAATGCAGTCCTTATATTTTCCAAGCTTTATTTTGACACTAGGGAGTCACTGTCTCCAGAATTACCTATTTACTTTTCAACTTCTTGTACTTTTTAAACTATACAGGTAATTTCACTTTTATTCTACCTTAAAAATATGTTCTACAATGAATATTTCAAGCTTATGAACTTGTTTGCTGAGATAATGAAAGAAAGCAATTGGCTAATGTCACATTAAGAAATACTTAACATGAGTGTGCTCATAAATGTGTATATGTATTATATTCATGTATAGTGTCCACAAGTAATTAAACTGTACCATTATGCAATAAATTAAATGTATAAATAATTCTGTTTGGTGCAAGTTGAAGTCTTTGTGTCACTGCATCTTCTTTTGTGTACTTAAGGGAAAACACAAAGGTGAGCTCAAACTCATTCTCCTGAAATTCACATTTGCCTTGTCACATTTAAGACTAAGTCCTTTGTTTTTCTTAGCTTTGAAAAATAATCCAAATTAAGTACTTGAACATTTGATATCTTTTCAATAGTGCTTAGTGCTATCTACCACTTTCTAAATAATATTCAGCTAATATTTAAAGAGGGCAATATTTAAATGAAGACCTGTTCATTGCCAGTTTCAGCTGCTTTGTTATTTAAATATTTGTCTCTGATGTCTACCTTGCAAAGACAGTGTTGCTTTATTTATGGTTTTGGTGAGTGATCATCTGAGCCTTCTTACCCTTCTTTCAGAAAACTCTTTTTTGGTCCTGTTTAAGTCAAACTCTTCTGCTGAACACTGCTTAAAGAATACTCAAATATCACTCCAGGATGCGCTTTTTAAAACTCTGTGATGTGTGATTCTGTGGCCAGCCTTGTTGATGTTCAGAGATGCTCAGGATACATTACACTGCTCATGCTGGGAAAAACAGTGAATTTACACGGGCCTAAACTGCTCTTATTTTAGTGATGTTGGAGTAGAAATAGCCTGGACCAGTTCAGTAAAATCTGCCACTGAAACCTGCCTCAAGAATCTTTACACCTTGCTGCCGCCGTGCTCTTTTTTCTAAGGGCTGGCCATGCGTGATGCCTCAAACACTACATTAGACTAAATAATTTAGACCTGCTTGGATCTAAATTATTTAAACAGACTAGTTAAACAATTTAAGAAGCCTAGTTAAAGCTGCTTCTAAAATACAGCCTTTGTTTTTTGTGCACCGTCTTCAGCAGCCACATTCCACACATCCACTCCACCTTCACAAACACATTGCCAGGCAGTCATTAAAATCCTGCTGCACATTTCTAAAATCCAAGTTTTTCATCTTAAAGAAGATACTGTTTCTCCTTGTCTGACGGTTAAAACACATTAGTGTGTAATATATTTCATTGAAGTCCGATACAGTTTCTTCCTTATTTTTCATTGCAACTTAATTTGTATTCATGTAGGCTGAAGGGCAAAGGAATACAAATGCCCAATGTTTCCATTATTCAGTGGGATTTTGGAGGATTCTGGAACATAAATAAAACCCCTTGTTTCAGCTTGATTTACAGCTATGAAAATTATTTCCTTTTGTATAATTAAAAATTTCTCTAAATCAGGACAGATCAATGTTTTTATTGCATTTTCTAACTGAAAGGTTGACTGATAATCTCAGAACTCAAAAAATAGCCTTGTACTGGTGACATTGTTAAGGAAGTTTATCTCGTGTTTGGGATTCTTTCTTTATCTGTGAACTCACTCAGTTACACAACAGGAAAGACAACAGTCATGTTTTTAATAATGGCCTTCAAATTTAACAGAATGAGAAAAGTTGACTGGAATTCAATGAAATCTCAGTAGAAATCAGTAAAAAACATGAAAATGTATTTGCAATTTTATGGCTTATCTTTTATGCAAACATTGTTACAAAGGATCCTGCTTTAAATTAATGTTAATCCTAACCTGATTGATGTGGATAATTTGTGGTTTTGCTAATTTTGTTATTTAATAACATTTTAAATTCTACAATCCTTAAAATGTTTAATGAAGATGGAATTACAGCTTTTCAGTTAGTATAGGCAGTGTCCTCCATTTTACAATACCATTACAGTTTTTAATCCTGAGATTTGCAGAAGTAATAATCTACTTATAATCAGCACGCAACACAGTGGATAATGGACCAACAGAGCTGTACACATTAAGAAATAAAATGTAAGAGGAAAGGAAGTCTCTAGGAGAAGAATACAGCAAGAGCATCATATTTATGTATTTTCATTTGATTGCTCAAAGAACAGCATTCATGTTAACATGCATCAACATGTTAGTTTTGTTCAGAACGTATTTAGAAAGGACAAGACAGTTGGGTGGTGTGGTGACCAAAGATTCCTGTGTGCTCTTAGCACACAAATGTGACATACAGAGAGCAACTGGGTTTTTTATACCCCACTGATGAATCTGTACCTTGAAGTGACAGCTGACACACCAGTTTGATTCTTGGCAAACTCAGTGTCACTCTTCAAGGACTGCCAATCACCTCACCTGCCCTAACAATAATTTGATTATATGTTGTTCTCTCAAACCTTTCTAAAAATAAGATATCTGCATTACCTCCTCATCTGTTTCATTGTAACATTTGCTATTTTGCTTCAGAGGTTTAAGGATTGTCCAGAATTACCTTTATGAACCATAATTTTGTTTCTTTAGATACTGTTTTTACCAGTGCCAGATACTCTGTAATTGGTGAGAGACTATATAAGAATGATAGAGTGATATCGAAGAATGGTTTGGGTGGAAAGAGACCTTAAAGATCATCTCATTGCAGCCCCCCTGCCATGGGCAGGAAATCTTTCCACTGGACCAAATTGCTCCAAGCCCCATCCAGCCTGGCCAAAAACACTCCCAGGACTGGAACACTCTCTGGGCAGCCTGTTCCAGTGCCTCACCACTAACACAATAAAGAACTTCCTCCTTATGTCTAATCTAAACCTGCCCTCTTTCAGTTTAAAATCCTAAACCAGACAGATTTATAGATTAATCCCACCTTCCTTTCTTAGGGAAAATTCCCACTCACTGATTAGGGAATTACATGACAAAAGTATTACACACGATGCTTTTGCATATTATAAGGAGGCCCTAATGATTAAAAGATATCCTCTGATCAATTTAATTATCTGCTTCTCCGTGCAGATGGAAAACAGAGATCACAGGAAAGAAAGCACATTCTGCACCATAGCTGTTCTTCATGGGGATTCTGGCCACAGCAACCGGAAATGATGAGGCCACAGCTCAGTCTCTGCCCTGACAGACGCAGATCATATTCCACCTCCCTGAGCTTGGCTCACCACCCCTCAAGCCCACCAGGGCCCTGCTGCCTGTGCAGCACAGGCCAGCCCTTGGCTGAGCACTTGGTTTTGGGCAGTCCCGCCCTGTGCAGGGTTGCAGCTCCCCAGCAGCTGGCACAGGGAATATGTGCTGCCTGCTCACATGAAGCGTGAAGATGTTTCAGGAGGATTCATGTATTTTCAAGTCTTGATTCACAGCTGATCAGACTGCAGAAAGGATTTGACTCTAAGTGATGTTGTTTCCATGAATATTACTTCAATTATCCCATTTTTATATGCAATTAATTAGTTTCAATTAACTTAGAGACTTAAAGAAAAATACGAGCAGACTGTTCCAGTAGCAAACAGAGGTTTCAAAACACAGGTCAGGACTTTAAAAATAGTTTCATTCCATGTATATATTTGACCCTAATCTTTCTTGTCTGGACATGTCAAAGCGTCAGAAGATAAAAAAATGAAAGCCGAAATTCCATTACATTTGCAGTATTAAATGGCAATGAAAACCAAAGATGAGATTAAAAGATGCAATTGCTTTTCCTCTGGGCACATGGCAGTAACATGTGCACTGAGAAGTGACCTTATCCCGAATCATGTATGACCAAGCAGTAATTAACTGAATAGCAATGTTTCAGAGCTCCACAGGAACATCAAGGACAGTAACACTATATACCCAAAATCACAGTAGCTTGGAAAAATCATGAGGAATTATCTCTCAAAATGTTTTATAAGAATTTTCTTCTTCTTCAACGCTTACTCCATCCCTCTTATTCTATTAACTCTAGTTACCCGGGAAGGCAGTGCTTATATATGGGCATATATACAAAAAAAAATATATTTCCATAAAACGTAACTTTTGCATACATCTTCATATGCACATATGTGTATATGTATGTGTGTGCATACATATGTGTGTACACATAAATAGAGATATAAAAATACAAAAATTTTTCTTGGTATTGTGAATCATCTGGAGAATGGTAGTGGATTTTAGATAGTTGCTAAATACTGACCCTGGGCAGTTGGAGATATTGTTTAAGGGGTCATTAGTGATTGTTCCTCCACATGGGGTTGGATAGCTCAGCTCAGCATGGGCTGGAGGATGAGCCACCAGTCTGTCCCAGGCCCTTCCTGAACACTGAACCTCTCTGGATGCTGTTTTCAAGGTCTGACATAGTTCAGTTGCAGCAAGTGATGAGTGCTTGCTTTGCTGTCAGGTAAGAAAGCTGGATTCTCACAAAGACAAAAAAGCCATTTTATTATTACACTTGCCTCTGATACATGGACCTCTGAGGACATTTATCCCAAGAGATTCTGACAGTTTCCTGAAATACTGGCACCAGAGATTCAATCACTGCTCTGTCTAGGAAGGCACTTAGCAAGGTTCTGCTGTGCTTTTAAATCAGGAGGTGTGGTGGAAGGTGTTTTTCTCCGAGTTGATAATTTCTAACTGAAGACAGTGGCAAGTTGGAAAGAGACTGAACTATTTTAGAAATGCATGCAATAAATAATAATGCTTTTCGTGGTTGTCACAAGGCTCAAGGACAAGTCCTAAACAGCATGACTCTGGCATTCTAATGGCTAAAAATATGTTTTCAATCTACACTGGGCAATAGAAAATGCTAGCAGACAAAAATTTACATGCAAACTGATAAGAAAAGCTGCTGCTCTTTCAGTCTCACTGTCAAGACAGTCATGAGAAATATTTTGCACTCAAGATCTTTTGAAATCAAGGAACTCCTGGTGCACTACAAACATGAATGTATCCTCAGAATTTGCTTTGACAGAGTTAGGGCTACTTCTAGTTAATTGTAAAAAAAGGGGGGCACAGACAGGTGCCAGGATCAAGCTGGCAAGCTCATGGCAGAGACAGAGCTGGAATCCACCATTCCTCCCTGTCAAATCCATACATTTAGGACTGAACCCTGTATGGAACTGTCCTTACCAAAGCAGTGTAGAGAAAGAAAATAAAACCTCATACACTGCGTGTAAGAAAGCTTTCACAGGAAGAACTGTGAGTAAATAGAAGAACTATTTGTGGATATTTGCCTAAATGTTGACCATTAAATCCAAGGTTGCAGAAGTCCCAGAGGTGCTCCCAGAAGGAGAGGCTAAGGCAAAGAAGCTGGAGGTTATCTCCTTACTGAGAGGGCAGCTGAAGTACAGAACTAAGTCAGACTGCAATGATGGGCATATTGAAAGTATTACTAGATAAGCATGTAGAAAATTAAAAACCTACGCAGAATGCCCAGATAAGTGGATAAACTTCTAGGGAATGCCTGGCTTTCTTCCATTTAATATGATTCTAAGCTGTTTCTTTGATTGCAAACATGTTTTATATGTTTGTTGGGGTTTTTCATGCCACGTTTTTATAATCCATCACTATCCTTTTTCAAGATCAGGATGGAAATCTGGCACCATGACTAAGTTGCAAGAAAAAGTGAGGGCAAATATTTTAGAGAATGAAATCAGTAATATAATGACAGCTGCTGAGTTTGAATACAGTATCTGAGGGGAAAGGAGGATCTTGGTGAAAGGGGAATGTTCTTGTGCATGATTCCCTTACCAAAGTGGGAATGGAACTACCTGAATTAAGGCCTTCCCAGTGCATGCAGTGACACACATCCCTGGATGTTTATACTATTTAATTTCTGCTAAGACTCATGATTTTGCTGCTGTGTGAGTGACACACAATGTTACACACCTTTGCATTGAACATAAACTTCATGTGCTCATCAGAAAGCACTTTAGGGAAAAAACTCCTTTTGGAGCCAGAATGTCTAACCATAATTAGCTCAAGATGCACTGCGGTGTTCAGAGGGAAAATGGCTTTGGAGCCATTTTCGTGATAAAAGAGATACCTTATTAGTCCTGTGAAAATCTGCCAAGATGACAACCCTCATTGATGTGAAAATTCAGCAACTAAAGTTCTCCTATTGATTCCAAAATACGTCACAAGAGAAAAATTAGATGGAAGAGAAAGGGTTTATGGTAATTTTCCTTCAGGAAGGATTCTTCACAGGTATAATCTCCTAAATAAGTAACTGCACCATTCATCCTGGCAGAGAGAGTGTGACAGTGTGCATTTAAAGTGACATATTTCAATATTAAGGAAACAATCACCTGTGCTGCTGATACACCTAAATCACGAGCAGCATTGCAAGCTCTAGCTAAGAGAAATGAGCCTTCGTTTTCCCTGGAGCTGTGCTTCTCCTCGAGTCCCAGTGAAAGAATTTTGCTTTGGAAAACATCGCAGCAGCTGCAGATACAAATATGAAGTATAATTTCTCTAGATGCAGATGGCCCAGGGTGGCCCAAAGATGGGAGAAGACAGAGAGAAATAAGAGATTAGGAAGAAGGGGAATCAGAAAATTACAAAATGAGACAGAAAACAGTTTTTCAAATCAGAAGGAGAAGACGACCTCTTTAGTAAGAGAAGATCAGGTCTCATGAAATATTGAAGAGAAATGTGAAAAAAATATTCCTGTCATGTTTCCCTGGAGTGGTGGAAGCCCCTACTTTGCACTTGCTCCATGATGCTTTTAATTCCTGATGCTCCTGTGGGGGCATCCCCTATGAGAGAGACACACAAGGGTATCACTGGGGAGTCACAAATACAATCTGTAAAATTTTACACCTGAGGCCAATTTTAAGTACTTAACTAAATACACATTTTGCATATTCAGTGAGTGAATTAAAATGTAAGCGTCAGATAGAAACATGATCATCATTAGATCTGCCTTCTAAATAGTGTTTATGTGACTCTCTCTTTGTCACTGAATGAATAAATGCCATTTCATGAGTCCTGAAAGGCCACTGTAGTTCTAAATGCAGAAATGCTTACCTGGCAATGTTGGTACATCAGTAACCAAGGTTATTGGCTTTTAAAAAAGCTGAAGCAAGAATCTGCAGTCCTCTGTCACTTCTAGTCCTGCTCCTCCAGGTACTAATCGTAGATTTAGTATCAACTTGCGTAGGATTTTATTTCCTATATTTTATTTTCAAATATTATTTAAAATAATTAATTCCAAAGACATATTTCCTGTAGGTGCATGATGGATATGCAAACATTTCCTCATAAGCTTTTGGCTAAGGCACGATGAATATACAGAATTATTGCTTAAAATAATGCACCCTCATAAATAAATTGTAAACACTAGGCGTTTAGTTAAGGGTATATTGGGAGACACAATCATTTTTTGCATCCTCAACAGGTCTTTATTTAAAAAAAAAAAAAAACTAATCTCTCACTACTGTTAGGGAACATGAAAATCACTGAGCTGCCTGCTTTCCTTCCCCAAGATGTTGCCCAAAATGATGTTGATTCCAGCTTACTATCACCAAGACTTACTACAGGGGTCCACAGCTGATGACAAATGTCAACTCTTACAGTAAAAGCTAATTTGAAAGAAAAGCAACCCACAGATGTGTTGATGGATCTTTTCAGATATTTCCACGATTAATAATTCAACAGAGGATGATTTGAGCTTCTTACGAATTTAGAAAGCTATGATGATAAACGTACCAGATTAAGGAACTGGAAAACCATAATCCTCTATTTCTATATGACTTTGAAACAGCTTTAGGGAATATATATTCCACTGCCAACACATCTCTCTTTGGAGCTAGGAAATCCTCTTCAGAGGAAAAGGCACTGCAGGACCCATGCATAATTAGTCTGTGGCCTTTTTGCCAAATACTAACGTAAGATTCAACCTTAGAGAATGAAGAGCACATGGTCACAAGACTGAAATGCTGAAAACCACTGAGAAAACCATCTTTCACTGGCACTTTGATCTCTGAGGACTAGCTTAGGACTAAAACTTACTCTGTTGCTCTTTTAATAGCCATCAGACCATATTGCCTGTCAGAAATAATACGATGCCTGCACTGAGATGTGACCCAGTTGGTGACAGCAAATTAAATCTCACTATGTTCCCTTTACAGTTCCTTTGAGATAAAGATCTTATTATCCATTACCTCTGTCTTTGTAGAGCATGTAATTTCATATGAAATTTACTCATTTAAAGGCTAATGATATGTTTAAAGCTCTGTATTAGATGGTCTTTGGTCACTGCCAAGAGGGAATGAAGCTGGTGCTGAAAGTTCATGCATGTGGACAGTAAAGAGAAAGAGTAAAACCAGATTAGTGAGAATGGGGTTTATATTTGCTCTGCAACACTGAGTTCTGTAAAATAATACATACAAGTGAGAATACATTTCCATATCAAAATGCAGTCAACAGTGGGAGACTGTATTTTATATAGCATAGTAAATTCTGTGCTGTTTAACTTACAGATAAACTGGGGGGAAGAATGAGAAGGAAGGAATATACTGGAGGCCTGTCTACAAAGGTGTTTTTTTCTTACTGAAGGGACAAAAATCATCATTATGACAGATCTGGTGCTTCCTTGTTTGTACTTAAGAATAAAAACTAGATCCGTATTTTGGCTTTATGCTTATTTTTATCATGCATTTTTTTTTTATCATTCATTTTCCTATCTCCATTTTCTACATCTATTTATATCTGTAAGAGTATCTATCACTTATATGTATCTATATGATAGCCTTGGCAGCTTGGCAGTTCTTATAGGAATGAACTCAAGCACTCAGTCCCATTGGCTACTCGGGGACTTGGCAAAGGGACACCATTGCTGAGCCATTTCAGGCATTGCTTTGAGCTGCCTCTCAGGCCAGCAGCTCATGGGAATACTGAGACAGAGGCTCTCATGGCTTGCTAATGCCTGGTTTTTAAAAGTAAGAGTTGGGAGAAGTAAAATAAGGCAGAGAAGAAAGAGGAGGTCATCCCAGATTTTGTTTACTGGTGGAGATGAGACTTCAATCCAACATTCCTTATCTCTGCCTTATTTAATCAATGTGCATCCCTGGATCAGGCCCAATAATGATGCAGTTTTGAGGAGGGTGTGGGGGAAGCAGGTGTGCTTCTCCAAATCCCAGGGATACTAAAGATGGCAGAGATGACAGCAAAATTCCTTCCATCCTCCCAGCCTTTCTCCACAGCCACCTCCCACACTTTTTAATCGCTTCAGCAAACATAAGGAGCAGAGTCACCCCCAGACTGCCCTGCCTGCCCGTTAGTTCTAATTGCCAGCACATCAATTACGATCCATTAATTTCTGGTTCCATTCCTCCCTTGTTTACCAGACATGATGTCAACCCAGTGCTTGGGCTGTATCAGTAGCTGGTTTTGTTTCCTTTCCTTCAGCAAGCACCCTCTCCACCCTCTCTCACAGACCATTGTTACAGGCAAATAGGACATTCTATGAAATGTCTCTCACGTAAAAATCCAGCTTACAGTCTGGTTCCAGTATGAGAGTGTCTCCCATGAATTGACCATCTTTATTTAAATGTTAAATCTAGTGCCATTACAGTCAAATTAGCCTGCCCTCTAGACCTGTAATAACATTTAAGTAGGAAAAGTATTATGCTCTGTGTTCACTCTGACAAC
The DNA here is from genome assembly GCA_013397895.1 of Origma solitaria. Taxonomy (NCBI): domain Eukaryota; kingdom Metazoa; phylum Chordata; class Aves; order Passeriformes; family Acanthizidae; genus Origma; species Origma solitaria. Next base: position 1,206,173 of record VZRL01005376.1, on the reverse strand, counting down.
TGTGTCACTCCTGAGCGCTCCTGGTACCGAGAGTATTTCCACAAGGGCAGGATAGGTTTTATTCACCCACTATGTGCAGCATGTCAAGTCATCCTTTTCACATTTTGCACTAATTAAAAAATAAACATGTAGTATGACAAGTAAGGTTCAAAAATCTCTGAAGGACAGACCTGCACACAGCACATCAGCTGATACTTTGTGCCCTCAGCTATGACTTATCCCTCTTCTCTTAAATTACATTCGACTGGCTGATTAGTTCATAAAGTAAATGGACAGCTGCAGCAGAGAGCAGACATTTTAATAGCAGAGTGCTGTAGACATGGCTGCCTGCCAAAGAACACATTGTTAAAGCAAGCAGCATAAAATGAAAAATTAAGATATTGGCACCACGACCCACTGCTAAGAGCTGAGGGTCAGTAAAGGACACAGCTATAATCTAAAAGATTTCTTCCACTAGATTAAATTTAGGACAGGCAAAGCATCCTTGCTTTGGAGAAGTGTTCTGCAGTGCTGGGAACTGAGGCAAGTCTCCAAACAAACACAGAAGCCCCTGTTGCTGTCCTGGCCACGTCGGCTTCTCTGCTTGGCAACTGCAATTTGGTACAATCTCTCTTTATAGCACAGCTGTCGCAGCTGGACATAGCACCACTCAGATCAGCTCTGAAATGTACATTCTCAGTAATCAATACTTATTTTAAAGTATGTGTTTCATTTAATACTCTGCTTTGGTTGTTGTTTATTTATTTGCAAAAACATCAGTGCTTTCTTGAAATTGCCTTTTTCCTGAAAGAGATGCACAACAACAGCAGCAAGGGAAAAGAATATATTCGGATGCTCCTTCCTGAGTGTCTGCCAGTGTTGTCACTAGTTAACAAACACTGCATTAAAAAATTGGTTTGGAGAAATTCTCTAGTTAAATGGCTCAGCATTCATTATTTAGGAGCTCCAAGCCTATGAGTGCACATCCCTTCCTCTGAGTACATACATTGTGCTCTAGCCTTTGCTTGCTTATCATCATGTGCTGTTACCAGAGTTGCGATTTTTTTACTGCTGTCCTCTACACTGACCACGGTATAGCCTGTGATGTGTCTTTATTCCCCTCAGAAATCCTTCTGTCACTATGACCTACTGCCTCTTTGTAGACTGATTTCTTTGCAGAAGTTGTGTTTTACTCCACAGACATGTTTAAACAGCTTGTCAACATCTGTATGCTGCCCCATTTATTTCTGTGCCTGAGAGTGCTCTTTCCTTTGGAGCAATTTGGAGCTGAACAATTAAGCAAATGGGTAAAACTGAGATGATGAGACTCTTCCACAATGTCTTATAGGACCTGTGACAATATTATAGTATAAATTGAAATATTTTTTTGCCTGTTTGTTTATATGGAATCTGTATTCCCAGTGATCCCTGGAGAGCACAGCTAAGAATTGGAAGTCTTCTCAACCTGTGGCTGTTCACAAGCAACAGGCAATAGTATCTACAGATTTCATTATTTGCAATCACTTAGCCAAAACCAAAGGTATGAAATACAGCCTGTTTGTGTGCCAGGAAATCTTGTCAGCTCAATGCAGCGAGATTTTCTTCCATAGAGCAGAGCAGCTCTGAAATTCCTAAGGTGAATCATCACGAGTGCCCTTCAGTAAATTTTTATAATAAAGCAGGAGCGTTACTAATGCTTTCAATGATTTACAAAGAGTGTAGGAACTGAGCCTGAACATCTCCAGCACAGTATTCATTATTAATCCGCGTTAGTCGAGCAGAGCTCGGCCTTCCTGTGCTGCACTGGGAAGAAAGCAGTGTGTGATTATCCCCAAAGCCTGGGCCAGCCCTGCCACGTGAGCTGATGGGAACAGGGAGAGACAAGGGCAGCTCTGCTCCACCACGTGATGCCAAACACGTCCCAGGACGTGGGAGTTCTGTGCCACATCCCACTGTGCTCACGTGGGAGAACAGGACATGTACACCTCCCTCGGGCCTTTTTTCTTTCCTCTTCACCCTACCTAAATCCAGCACATTTAGCTGTGGGCTCAGACCATCTCATTACGATTCCTACACTTCAAGGTTAGAATTTTATTGTAAGGTGTTTTTCTGACCTTGTTCCAGATTATTTTTACACACCAGGAATTAATTACTCTTATGAATAATGGTGCTTTCAGATATTTTGGATTAGGAAGCTATACAGAAGAGCTTGAGAAACTGACTTTTTTTCAATGGCTTAATAGAAGCAGGTGAAAATATGCAAAAAATAGCCTTTTTCGCATTACACATTTTAACAGGAAAGCACATGATATTTGTACAATTATCTACATTTTCTTAGGCAAATCATCTCTACAGGGCATGAAATGAAGAGTTGTAGTTTCATCCTCCTAAGCTTCCTCAATGAAAGTTTCAGCTTGGGTAACCCAGTGTCTCACACCCTAATCAAAAGGTGTTTAAAAATGCAGGTGTCTAACATACATAATCAGATATAGGTGTTTTATAACTGCATCCAGAGGGATTTTTTGGGCTTATCCACACCGGCCCTAATTGATTGTGACTGTCCACTCACTTTATTTTAGAGCAGTCAGATAGGCTGGGTCAATTTCTTGCTAGAAAATGGAATTGCATTTGCATTATGTTAACACAGGGTGACGAAACAGGCTGAATATAAGGGAAGGTTAAAATCAGGCACAGAAAAATCAATCTGACCCTGCTTACACACAACTTCCTTGTGCTGGGCGGTACTAATCAGGGCTACTACAAACACAGACAGTAAGCTTCCTTCTACTCCAACAGCAGTATGAAGAAGGCCTGAAGAAGTGGGACAACTGAGCAGCTTAGTGTCACTCTCACACAATGTGGAGACTAATCTATGTTTATTCAGGACACTCCTCTGGGTTCTCTGCTGACACCTTTCCCTCAGCCGTGTCTGAGCAGGGGAAGATCTGGGTCCTGCAGTGATTGAGGTCACTGGGACAGCCACACCACCGCAGTCAGATCCTGCCCCAGCCTGGAGTCACAGCCGCTGGCTGAGCCACATCACCACAGGGGCACCCACACAGGCTCCACACATCCTCACGGGTGCCCCAAGGCCAACACAGTTTGTCACTGATCCTCAGCTCTGCGAGAGCAGGAGGCTTTTTCAGCATCATTTGTCACTAGGAGCTCTGAGCAGAGGAACGCTGCTACCCCTCCTTAAGTGGCTACATTTAAAAGGCTACAAAAACACATTTCTCTCTGAGGGTTGCATGGAACAGGTCAAGTCTAATCAGGGGTTGAAGACTGAAGGCTAATAAGAAAAATCTTTATCCAAATGTCTCCTATGCGCATTTTTGCTGATACAGTTGAGCAATAAATATGAAGGGCAATTTTAAGGAGAAAAACTTAAACACAGTTATAAATTAGTGAAGCTGGAGTCAAATGTAACACTAATGAGTGCAATAAAAAAATGCCAATTTGTTGCATCTTCTAGAGATGAGAATCTCAGAGCAATAAAAGTAATGTACATGCTAAGTATGATCAAGATTAAAGTGACACCAAGGCTCACTTGTTTCAGTTCCTCTGCCTTCTAAAATCCTCTATTAAATCTTAAGGCTTCAGTGACATCTGCTGTTGAAGACTTACTTAGTTAATTAGTTGTAATCTAAAAGATATTCCCTCTAAGTGAAACTCTCTTCCACAGAGTTTCTACTGTTTAACTACATTTGCAAAGATTCCTACCACTTTTTAATCTGATAAAAAAACCTCTGAAACTGAGCTCTTTTGTTGCCCTCTTCATCCAACAAGGTGTTAAATCACTCTTGCCTTTTTAAAGGAACAGATTTTTTTCTCCCTGCCTTGCTCCTGCCGTCCCTTCCAATTTTAATACATGGAAATTGCACGAGCACATGTTTAACTGCCAATAAAGCTATTCCCAATGTGTTCAAATCCGTTGGATTTGGTGGAATAGCAAGATGGAGTTCACAATCACAAAGCAGCCATGACAAGAGGAAGCATGATCCTACAGCTTTGTGAACTAATGCTTCTGTGCTCTCACAGTAGCCTTTAAGGAGCATAAAAGAGGAATTCATCTTGCCCTTAGTCCAAGCAGATCAAGGAGTGCTTAAAGTAAGGCTAAAAGTCTGATTCCTCACCTCAGGGCAGAGACAGAATTATTCAGAATTAAGCTCCCTGCACAGCAGGTCACACCTCCAGTTATGTGATATGGCGGTTTCTAGCCTGGATAAAAGGTATTGTGTCAACATAATACTCCAGTAACAAAATATGGCCCAGCAGTAGACAGGATGCTGCTGTTTAGTTGCATTTTTTTCTTGTCATTCTGACAAAGAACCTTTGTCACATTAAAATTAATGGTCTGTGATGCACTGGAGTTAAGGCCAGAGAGTTGGGGTCCGGAATTTTGCGTCCTGCTTCTGCCATAAAATTTGCTGCATGAACTTGAGTAGGGCACAGAGCCGAAGCTTCAGAAGTATTTGACATTTCTGGATGTTCAGACAGCGGATTTGTCTTGCAGAAGGGTCCCCAGAGCAGCAACAGGAGTGACTGGAACATGGGGGTGGTTTGGAATGCACCCAGGAAGCCCTTTAGACCAGGTCTGCCAAGGTGCTCACCCAGAAATGGGAGTGTTCAGCATGAAATTTAACAGTTACTAAGCATAAGATTGTATTATTTCTTTCTAATCTTTTTTAAATCGTGGCTGTGACTGAAACATCCTTTCTCTTGAGCATTTTGACCTTGGATACAGCTGTAGTAAACAGAACTAGTTCAATTTAATGTTTTTTCCTCACTGGAAGGGATCCAGGTCCAACTTTAGCACCATTTGGAGATGCTTGAGAGCTCCTGTACAGCTGCCTAGGCAGGGCAGGGTCCAAGGGTGTGAAAAATAATTGACTGAGGAAGAGAGACCTCTCTCCCAAAGAGGTAAGCATCAGCAATCCATAAATTTAAAGAACCCCACTAAGTGGTGTAAGAAATCTAAACTCCACTTTAGTAATCCTTTTAGGAAAAAAAATGATGAATAGTGTAGAATTACATAGAAAAAAACAAAAGGAGAAAGGGAAAAAAAAAAAAAAGAGAAATCTCTGACTTCCCAAACTGTTTTTACAATGTACTTAAAGTTGGCTACATTATGTATACCTACATTTTATTTCATTGAAAAGCTGTGTTTTTCATAAGACTTTTTGCCAATATTTATCAACTGAAAAAAGCTGCTTTAATATGGAAAGCTTAGTCCAAGGTTACTTCCCTATTTTTGGAATCAAAACCACACAAGTGTTATACCAGTGAGAGGTTGCTTGCTCTTGCACAATATTGCTCAGTTTATATTTGGGACCTTGTCACTTCTTTAATGAAGTATTGATTGTATTTTTACTTATTTGTATTTCTGTTAGGTTTTTTAAGCTTTAAAATGCAAAAATTACAAAGTTACCATATTTTTAAAAGTATTATTTCTTATTCTCTAATTAAACATTTATTCTTATTCTCAATTAAATGTTATATTCTAACAAATAAGCTCTAAATAGAAATATTCTATTAGCATTATTTAGCATTCTGCCAAGTCATATGATATATTATCCAAGCAATTTTCTTCCACATTTGGACTGTATGAAAAAGTCTTCCTTAACTGATTTATTTTTCCATTTCAATAGAAGTGGGATATGGATAATAGAATAGACCTCTTTTAAAATTCCTGTTACTCCAAAATAGCATATAGATCCAAAAAAAACCCCATATTTCAGCTTACATGGCAGTAGATTTTCATTATAAAATAATTTACAGTGACTTTAAGTCAGACTTTTCAATATATGTTCTTCCTTAAATAACTTTCATTAGCAATTAAGGACTTCATCCATAAGTGGAACACTTAAACACAAAGTCTCTGATTAGCACCAAGACCTTGACTGCTAATTGCACATTTTCATAAAAGTGAAACATTCCAAGGTTGACTTGCAAAAGCCACTGCAAGGCTGTAACACTTCCTTGCTTTCATTTTTTCGGGAGCCCACAGGACTCCAGCTGTGAGTACGTGGTGACAGTTCTTCATCACATCCCTGATTTCTCATCCCCAGGCACTAGGGCTGCTTTAGTCCTTGCTCAGAGGTCAGAGTGCAATAGTGCACTGTCCCCTGAAAGCTGTGAAGGGGCTGAATACAGAGGTGGGTGAAACTTTAAATACCCTGTTTTCTCAGGTTTGTGGTGAACGCTTTCACTTATTTATGCGGCTGGTTTAGACATTCCTTCCCCCTTTCTGCATTTGCTGTGGTTGACGTGAAAAGCCTCCCTTCGCTTTTCCATTCCCTTGAAGTTATGCTCCAAAGTTATCTTCTCCTTTGAAATGGCTTAAACACTCTCTTTCAGCCCTCTGGCTTGCAAAAATGACCAGAAACACGAGATCAGAGGGGAAACTGCTATGCTGATACCCGATCAAGCCCAAGACCACCCAAACCAATCCATGAGTTTGAGTAATGAAGACTGTGTATTCATCTGAATGAACTGTTAGTTCTATTACTTGCAAGTGAATACCAAATAATACTTCACTAAAGTTTCCAGCTAACACATTTATGACAATTCTGAGCTAAAATTTACCCAAACATTACAATGACCTAAATAAGAATTAAAATGATTGCCCTGCAGAAGCCCAGCTCACTCCCATTTGTGTGATAGATTGAAGTTTGAAGCACCACAGTCCTAGAAACACCCTTGAGCACACTTCTTTAAAAGGCTGGAAGGAACAGATGGCTTTTGAACCCTGATGCTATTGGTGCTGTCGGCATGATGGAGCACTGTACCCTCATTTGTACTGATTGGGGTCAAATCAGCTATAGCCTGTAATTTACCCTAACCACTGAGTCCTTTTTTCTAATTAGAATATATGTCATTACCTATTCCTACAGTAATGATAACCTACTGAACTCTAATGAATCAATCCCATCTGCCTTGCTGTGCATATCCTCAGCCATTTCGCTGCTCAGAATCAAAAGAATTCACCACGGCACGCAAGCCAGGAATCACGAGTGCTGCTCCTTGTATTGGGATGTAAATGGAGCAGTTATCCTGGGCTGCACTGTGATTTTCTGCAGGATTTTATTACTGAAGAGTTTGTAAGGTCATTCCCATGAGAACCTTTGACAGCCTGCACAGCTAAACACAAAATACAAAAGCACAGGCGCTGATCTTCAGCTGAGAATTGATGGTGTCGTGTGAAGGAGAGAGGTGAAGGGCACCCAACAGCTGCAGTCCATCTAAACACCAAATTTTAAACTCCAGCCAATTCATACATTACAGACTGAATTCTCCCAGCTTTGGCACCTGGGATAGATCAGAGGCATCTGAGCATCACCCCAACAGGTAACAGATGTGATCCTGGCAGCTCTTACAGAGGGATGTTCAGAGCCCTCACAGTGCAGTTATGGCCTGGAACGCTGGTGGAATAGTTCATTTTGTCCTACCAAAGATGCCTTCCAGGCAGGAGCGCTGTGGAAGGCCCACGTGCCATGTGTTAAGCTCAAAAACAATTTGGAAACTGCTGCTTATTTAAAGAGGATTTATCCACTGTTTCCAGCTCATTCTGCCATAGACAGGAGCGTTTTGCAGGATAAAGGGGACGGCAGCAGTTAGATTACTAACACTGCATCCGGTTTAAAAACAGTTTTCACAGGTCTGCATTTTGGGGGAGGAGAGATTTGCTATATTTTTCCCCCCATAACTATGCATATTCAATATTCTTTATTGACTTACATTTTTTTCCCTTTATGCTTTTCTTCTTGTTTTTATGCACAACTTGCTGTTTCTTTTGTTAAGACATGTTGTAAAAAGCTCAGGAATTAACCAAAGGGACTCAAAATGTCTAGAAGCAATTGTATTTGATACCTGCACTGACCACAGATTTGCCTCCTGAAAGGATGGCAAAGAAAGTACACGCACACTACTAAATGATGCTTTTAAAATTTTGCCCATAACTAATATTTTACTGTAAAACTGTACAGAAGCTGTAGTGGTGCAGGGAGGCAACTTGCACTGGGAAAATGATTGATAGATTGGGAAAATTTAGAAATAATCCTTATCCTTTACATTATCCATTAACTCAGAAAAAAATCCTTATCCATGAACTCAGAGCAGATCCCAGTTGTCTGAATGAGCTACAACAGCGCGGCAGAGCTGCGCAGAAGTTGCTTACTTGTGCATATCAGCAGTGGCAGAAAAAATCTGCTTTGATCAGCCTCACAAGACCTTTGTGGGAATATTCTCCTTCCTCGTGAGGGTGTTCTGTGACACACAGCCTAGTTATGCTGGCAGGAAGATTTGAAGTCTCAAGACTGGCTGCTCTGTGTTGGCCTGCAATTATACCGGTGGCTGAGAGGGAGGATTGATTAAATTGTTACATTATTTTAGCCAAAATGCACTTGGGCTGACTTTATGTGCAGCTCAAGAGTGAAAAGAGATGTTTCTAGCTTTTCAAGTTCATCATAATTCACCCTAAATGGATCACCTCTATCATTTCCAAAAGGAAAGGCTTAGGAACGTTTGGCTTGACATGTGAGACATTTTCTGACCAGCTCTGTGTTGCTAGATCTTGGCAAGAAACCCAAATTTAATTTCCAGATGTTTGTTTCTGGAGCATCAAAAACAAAAAGCTTGCTTCTGGATGTCTCCACTGGCAGTCAGTGATCTACCAGTAAAACACAGATGAGGAACAACACCCGGAGATTCTGTCAGGATCAGACTGATGAACAACTGGAAATCTGTATTACGCTTTTTCATTTCTTGGCTTCTCTGAGATTTTAAAATTCAAAAGCTGTGCTTAACTATTAGCTATAATGGAATCCAGCTCTATTAAACATACTGTAAGGAAGTACGTTCATGTTCACAGAATAATTATCATATGACTTAAAATAAAATTTGACCTATACTCAGTTAATCATATAATGGAAAGCTCACTGTACTTGCACATCATGTATTTATACTTCTCATACTTCTGCATAAAATCAACACTTTATATAGGGCTGAACTATTTTACATATTGACTATTTGATACCATAACTGTGACAAATTTGGGCAGAGAGTTACCACATTGTACCTCTAAAACAAACAAACAAACAAACAAACAAGCCAACCTAAAAAAAAAACCAACAAAAAAACCCCAAGATCTGGGTTTTTCTGGTGGATTGACCCAGGCTGGACATGAGGTACAGACCAAAGCCCTTATTTGAAAATATTAATGAGTTATTTCACCATAACTGTCATCTCTATAATTACATGTATTATTCTCCCTTGTTTATCAATGATAACTCACCTATACTTAAAATATTTCTGCTTCATCTTGACAGATATGTAGATACTAACTTAATCCTTTTGGATTACCTCACTAACTTGAAGCTTGTAATCACTAAGCACTTTTCAGTCAATGGGTGCTTGACAGCAATGCCAGGCAGCATGGAGTGAATCCAATTCAGCAGTCACTGGACAAAAAGCTTCAGGTGGCTCTTGGCAAATACTCTGGCACCAGTGACGAAACAGGCCAAATTCAGTGCAGACTGAAGGTACAGATTTGCATAATATACTGTTTCAAGCTGCCCAAGCAGAACAGAAATAGCTTTCAGAGTCTGTCTTCATGGCATTAGAACAGCAATAACAGGAGTTGCTCTAATGTTTTATCTAAAGCCACTGAGTCATAATTTTCAAAGAAGCCTATGAAAACAAAGCATAGTGGAACTTACCTATGGACACGCGCTGAAATCCCTTGCAAAACCAAAGCTTTAGATAACAAATAAGATCAGGAAATCCTTCCTGCAAAAGTAAGAAATCTTATCCCAGTTCTTCCCCCACTAATTTCCAGACAGTTTGATATATAACCTTAGAAAGGAAGCACTATTAGCATACTGTGGAGCTGCAAGTGTTAGCAATTACTTCCAGTATGAGCACGGACAAACACTTTGCAAGCGAGCCCAAGGGCACACTTAAACAGCAAAAGCTTTTACCTCCCATCAGCTTCAGGAATATTCCCGATGTTTCCCACAATGTCAGTTCCAGTAAGACTCTTTGTTTTCACACTTTTCAATTACCACAGCTGCATATTAAAGTGCAGAGCACAAACTTTTCTTTCGAGGCCACGGCAATGAATGTTTACAGAAGGTCTAAACTATTATTTACAGTAGTATTTGCTTATGAACGTGAAAACAGAGTTTAAGTACGCCAAGTCAAATTCTGCACAGGTACAAAACCTAGCTGCCTCCCATGTAAACACACCTGTGGTGAGCACAGCCTTTCTCTGCAGACAGCCTGAGTTCAAAAGTGCTCTCCCGCCTTCAGAGGCAGGCATGTGTAAGTGAGAAGATGAGAAGCAGTGGAAAACTTACACTTTGCTGTTCCCCAAGAAATAGGGGGCCAGGAGCTGCTGTCTCTTATCCCAGTGTAAAAGCCTGTTTCTCTCCCTCACAGCACATCAGTCAACTGGCAGCAGCTGGTAGATGCTGTCACCGTAGGTGATGCAGCAGCCAACCTCACACCGGTCTCATTTCTGAAGTGATGGACTTTCAGGGGACAATATTTCACATGTGTGGAAAGATTGGTCCCATGTGCCATGTCCCACCATCCCGCTCTGCAGTGTGCTGCTCACCATTGGTACATTCTGTCCTTAGCAGAGAGCTCCTCTTGCACCATCAAAAGAGCAGGAAAAGCTTCTCCATGTGCCAAGGAAGCACGAGCTATCAGAGCCTCATGGGTTAATGTAAAGGGCCAGGGAATTGATTTGTCTGCAGTGAAACAGCAGAATGATGCACCACAGGATGACACTGCACAATGAGGGAGTTGCACCCCAAGGGATCCAAGAGGAATTTTCCTGGTATCTGACCACTCTATATAGGTATCTAAAATAGATTTTAATGCGCTTATGAGACTGAAATGGATCTGTATAAGGGCATCCAGCAAATTCTGCATCAATAAAATGTTTGCCCCACACAAGCTGAACTTAAAAATGCTACAGAATTTTCCTTATGTTTAATACAAGGGACAACAGTTACAGGACCATGATGGAAAATTAATCAAAGCTTTTCCTTCCCCTCCCCTCAGTCTGTAACAGCTCTACTGGCTGCAGGCTGGAATGCATTCAGCTCAAACACTGCTGGATCCAATTTCATAAACCAGCTTCTCTTTTTCTCTCTTTTGTCCATTGTATGTAAATAGCTTGAAAATTTGAGAAGCTACCTAGAATTGGATCAATGGGCTAATCCCTTGGGCTTTTGGCTCTTACCATCATCATAATTATGGCAGCAATAACAACAATCAGAACAGTAATAACAATCATTTCTGCAAGCCTTTTTCCCGTGGCATCCTAAAATCTGCTTGGTCTCAAATGGCAGCGCTCACAGGGCTGGCTGTGGAAAGGCAAGGACACAGCCGTCTTCCAGGGACCTGGCCAGCTGCACAAGGGTCATTTATTTTTTTGTCCTAGTCATTTGTTATCGGTCTGGCAGCTTCCAAGCCAGCAGAGAAACAGGCTTCTCGTGCTAGAAGCCTGACCCTAGCCACTCCAGAATATTGTATGCATTACTTTCTTCATCTTGCTGTGGGGGCTGTCCTTTCTGACACACAATGCTCAGGAAGAACAGAGTGGAGGGTGAAGTTTCCTCCTGACCATCTCAAGAAAGCAAGGAGGGCAGTGTCTGCCCAGCAGCCCCAGGAGCTGTGTGTATATTGAGTATATTGTTACCCTGTGAAGGTTCTCAGCCTCCCAAAGGTCACTGCCTAAGGGCACAGTGCAGCTCTGGAGGAGAACAGAGCATTAGTGCTGCTGCAATAAAGCAGATTAAAGCTCCCTCTAGTTCTCCAAAGCACCCTTTATTAGTTTAAACCTGGCTACACGCAAAATGCATTTCAGGGTTAATTCTGCCGAGGCATATGACAGCTCATGGGAGTTGTTTGAAAATACCCAATCCAGCCTAAACAAAAGGGGAGAAAAATTGGAGGAGAAAAGGAAAGAAGTTTCAGCAGTTAGCACATGGACAGAGCACGTTGTGCATCTGCTCTTGAGTTACTGCAGTGACATTTGTAGCTAAATTGCCAGATCTAAATGGTGATGCTGTAATTATAGTTTAGGAGCTTTTTCTACTCAGAATAGCCATTTTCTTCCTTTTAGAATTGTCTCAAGCTGTACAATAGCCTGAAGTAGATAATGTAAGCTCTAGCCCAGAAACACTAAATGAACAGCATAGCCATTTTTAATTAGATGAGAAAAAAAAGTTTAATTTTAAAGTACCCCTTGCCACATGCTCCTGTTATGTCCATCTACCTAACCCAGCTCTGCTTCTTCCCAGCTCACGGACCTGCTCATGGCAGAACCTAGAGATGGGAGATTAACACTTCCCACTGCATCCAAGCCCTCTTCCCTTGCACACAGGCAGTCTTAAATGACCATTTGGATCACAAACAGCAGCAATCAGTGTAGGACATTTTTACAGACTGCCCTACAAACTTGGGGTACTGGTGGGATGTGCAGGTTGTGGAGATTTCTGATCAGTCACTTCTTTCTATTCTGGTCACAAGCACCTCAAGGACAGAGATTTTTTTTTCCTCAACTAACAGATAAGCTGCATCAATAGCTGATGCCATGATGGTATTTATGCACAGAGGGATGCTAGGATGGATAAATCCTTGGCACTCCGAGACATCAGAGCACCAAAGAGCTCTTTTCATCTGCATATCCTGAGATAGAGATGTACCTGCAGCAGCATGGGCACAGCCTGGGCTACACTTGCTGGACACCTCCCACTGAGGGCGGTTTTGCCCCACAGGAGCTGCGGGAGCCCTGGGGTCAGGCCAGCTGGCCCCAGAACAGCTCAGTGCCTGCCAGGTCCCTGCTTAATCCCACCCTATCCTGACACTGCTCAGGCCTGTAATTCACACCTACTGCTGTACAAGCTTCCAGTCAATCTCCTTCCCACCCCGGGGATTAACCCCAAATCCTTGTGCTGGGAGGCTGTGGAGCTGGTGGTGCAGCCCCTGCCCAGGGAGAGCAGCAGCTGCAGCCCATTCCCCCATCACCTCCAGGAATTGAGACCCCAAGCACTGAGATGTGCACACCAACGCACTGCTTGTCTTTTTTCAGTCATTCCTTCCAGCTCCGCCACCTTCACAAGCCCTACCCATACCTCCTGAAGTCAATGGAAGATTCCCATTGAAGTGGTAACTTTGAAGGGGTTTTTTCCATAGTCAATTTATATTTGAATTAATATTACTAATTATTTCTGTATTAATTCAATCATTTAAGTCCTTTTATGCAGTCCAGTAATTAATTTCAATTCTCAGTAAGGGCTTTCATTAAAGTATTTCTATTGTTGAAACCTTATTTCTACAAAAGAATGGAGTGTTCTTCTCTGGAAAGACATTTAAATGGTTCCTCAATTTTAGATAAAGTTACGGTGTGATTGCAATTACTCACTCTATACTATTCAATTTAAGCTTTATGATGTTTTCAGGCCCATATTTAAATTAAAATGGATGCTGGCTCATTTCACAAGCTCATACAGGAACTGTGCTGTTGCTGGCTCCTTAGTAGCCAGTTGTTTTTATTTGAATTCACATTGTACACAGATATCTATAACAAAATAATTTAACACACTTGTATGGTCTGCTGAATAATTTAACATTTCAAAATAAACAAAGTACAGGTGACTGCCAACATTTTTTTTATTTTTATATTGCCTCAGCAGCACGAGATTTAATTATTTCATTGAGTTTTATAGATAATTGAAATCTCTTTTGTTCCCTTTTTCTTACATGCGTATGAGGCACTGACCAGCGCTACAGCATTTTGTGCACGTGTATCAAAGACCGTGAAAAACCAGCCCGTGAGATCCCAATTCTCCAGGCTCCACACTGGGAAAGGAGCAGGGAAAAGAGGTTGCCCTGTAAAACCTTTGTGCTTTGAAGTTGTTTTTACAAACCTGGTCCTGATCCAGATTCTGCACAGGCAGTACGAACTGGCACCAGCTTGGGGCGTCTCAGCATCTACTCTGCTCCTCGTGTGCACTGAGGGGGTGAGGAACAGCAGGAGTTCATGTGCTGACTTCAGCCCTGCCTCCTGTCTCTGCCACCCTGCCTGCCCAAGGCCGGGCTCAGAGATGCTCACTCAGTGCCGTAATTACAGCTCCAGGCTTTCTCTGTTCTTCCCAATTCCTCTACTTCCTAGGAGATCAGTGACAGGGAGCCATAAAAAAAAAAAAGAAAGAAAGCGAAAAGGAAAGCAACAACCCTACCCTAAGGTGTGTAGTGGGGGAAAAGGGGCCCATTCCGAAGGGGCAGTGCTGACCTGAGCTGCAGCACCCTCTCAATGGGTCTGCTCTCTTCCCAAGTGCCTCAGAGCCCAGGGCTGGATGATGTTGGGGTTCTGGACGGTGTTGGGCAAGCAGTAAGTGTGGTGTGGGGAGCGGTGTGAAGTGATGCAGTGTCTGAGTATGGACTCCCTACCCTGAAAGCAAAGAATAGGGCTTGACCTCTCCCTACACAAATGGTGGTTGCACTCTCCAGGCTCTGGAAAACTGGGATAAGTCTTTGTACTTATCATTTAACTTCCTGTGTTGCTTTTCAGAAGCAAGCAATTTTTTTTTTTCCTAGAGAAAGAGTGGAGCAGGTATTTATTCTCTGTAAGAACAAACATGATTTTTTTGTCTGTGTTTTGAGAAGGAATAAAAGGGCAGCACTAAACAGCAAAGCTTCAGATTCAATAAGCCACTTAAAGCAGCTGTGCTGATGCCTCCAGCCAGCAATGTGCTCATTTCAGCAGCTGCATGGCATAAACAGAAGCTGCTCCCTCTCATCTCTCAGCTAAATCCAGGCCTGTGGGGTTTAACCCCTGTAAAAATCCTGTTCTGTTCCTTCAGGGGAAAGTGATTGTTTCCTCCTTGAAATGCCTCTAGCCACATAAACAAGACACTAAATCACCAGAACTTCTAGAACTGTCCATACTGAGAGTCACCAGGGTCTCTGCTGGGGCTGGAGGAAGGGAGCCTGACCTGCTCACTTATCCCAGGGGGTGATCCCTGGGCAGGGAGCTGGGGAGCACAGGGGAGCAATCCAAGAGTCGCTGCAAGACAGAGCAGGGCTCTTTCCACAGAAGCCGAGCCCTCCCAACTGCTGCCTCACATCAACAGTGCCACATTCAGGGTCTGATGGAGAAGGAGTGTGGCTTGATACTGCAGAACCAACTAAAACGAAACTAAGTTATTTTGGAGTCTTTAGCATTATACCAACAAAATAAAATGCAAAATGCTACTTCTAACTTTCTTATTAAAAGAAATAAACAAAATATTCCAGCTGCAATACAAGAAGTGTCCAGAACAGTTTGCATTCCTTTATGCTAAATAAAATCTTCTTAGACAAAAAAAAACCCCATTTTCTAAATATAATTTACACAGTCATCTCCCATATCTCACATAAATTGCTTTCCAGTTTTTTAAAAATGAGATAGTTTATTGCATACCCAAATCTGTACAAATTGTTTATGAGAGCTTCCTAGGGAGGTGTACAGAAAAGAAATAAGATGTAGAAGTGACTATTGTGGAGTCATTGCAATTTCTTCCTAATGAAGTGAGCTGTTTAGCAGCACGGACTGTGATGGGGTTTTATTGCCTGTATGAACAGGGGTGGTAAGTTGTACTTTAGGAGGACACAGTCTGCAGTGCACCTGACACTACCTCCTCAACACAGGAATAAGGTTACCCTGATAAAACAAAAAGTACATTCTAAGATGAGGAATTTTATGTGAGAAAAATGAAAATGCAGTTGGAGGGGCTTTCTTTCTCCTATCTGCTGAATTAATGATATTTCAGAGTATTGAATAATGCCTTGCAATCAAAGTTGAGGCATAAACTGTGAAAGCTTCTTTTAATAGCAAAATCCCAAGGGGCTGTTTACACATTCTCTTTTCTGTGCTGCAATCTATTGCTTTAAAATCTGATAGTGTTTTTTCAAATTGGAAAATCATAGCAAAAATAGATGTTAGAAGCATTTCCAGATACAGCCTTGTAATTAGCATCAACAGCTACTTAGAGCATTTTGCTAATTATAGCACCCAAATACATGCAATAATATGAAAAATGGTGGGGGGACACATTCTTAGCTGCCTTTACGGCACGGAGGGGCGATTATCCAATTAGACTAAGAGATGCCTCTGGGCTAATCCCTGCCTGGATGCTCAAGACAGCCAGGCATTTTTAGAAACATTACTGATCGTCTGGAACTGTAATTTAGTTGTGAAGCTGCATGGATTTTAAGGCCAGGGACAGGGAGAAGTCCCCATCCAGCTAGGATTTGAATGTAGCTGCTACAGAAAAAGCTTTCCCAGTATGGAGAGCTGGTGAAACAGGAGCTTCAGGGGACTTGTAACAGGATAACAAGCTTTTTGCCTTTGTGTCACGGGTTCAAATCTGTCCAGATGGGAACTGAAAGTAACCAGAGGCCCTGACAGCTGGCTAAATGGGTTTGTATTCTCAGACCAGTTTTAATGGATGAAGCCTCTCCTCCAGATTCCAGGAACTACTGCAGGCGTGAGCACCTGCTCAGAGCAGCAGCTCCTCCTGGGTGCACTGCAGCTCCAAGGTATTAGTTACTCTAATTACCAGTGCAAAGCCCTCTAGGAGACTGCAAAATGCTTTGCAGTGCATGGCACAGATGCTCTATGCACCTCACCACACTAAGCAGCTCCTTGTGCTTTTCTTCACACGAGCTCAGGGTTTGAAATCACAGCTGAGGCAAACTCACTGATTGCTATCTTTGCCACTGTTCTGATTCTAATGTGAGCAGGACAGGGCTGCTTCGTGTTTGAGCTCCTCCTCAGCCAGCTGAGCTGCTGTAAAGTGCAGCCCAAGCACGCCTGGGGCAGCAGTATGAGTTACAGGGCTCTCGGTGATTGTGTGGCACCATAGAACATGATGCCCTTCCCCTCCTGTGCTCCTGGCACGTGAAAGCTTCCAGTGTTGGGAGCTGAACTTTGCTGACCCACCAGGCACACACCAGGGCCCTCAGAGGGCTTTACAATGAATCTTTATTTTGTGTTACACCGCACACGAGAATAAATGGCACAGCTGTTAGGATTTATGGCCGACTGCACGCATGGCTTTGTGGTGCTGTGTCCTGAATGCACAGATACACAAACCATTTCTGTCACACTGTAAGAAGGAGTTGTTTTCAGCAGCCTTATTAATCCTGAATAAATAACGATGATAATCACTCACTGAAAGCTCAGTTTATAGTTTAATTAAGCTACATCTGTTCCCAAAAATCAAAGGCAGAAAAATACAGTTGAAGTATTAAATAATAGCTACAGTTACTCTTTCAGGGCATTATGTGGAATTGAAGACATACAGCTCTTACTGATTTTAGAGAGAATTGTGTGGCTTAAATGCTGTGTAAGGCTTTGAAAAAATCTTGGAATTATAAAAATCCATCTGACTTGCTCAGCATGCTGATCATCTAAGAGCAGTAGTGAACATTTAGTGCAAGTAACAGAGGGAAAACAGGTTTAAAATTACTGAAATTCCTAAACTGCTGTTAAAGATTTGAGTTGCATAGAGATCTCCAGACAGACCTCTGAAAGAGGCAAACAGAGCTAGGAAATTCAAAAATTAGTCCAGCAGTACAAGGAGGTGATCTCAGTAAGGAACATGTCACAGCTTAATATATTATATAGCAGTACTATTAAGTGATACCTAAACACCCCTCGGTGACTCCAAGCCCCACCTCTGCAAGTGGGTTTGTGCATCTGTTCTCAGAGTCACAACGTGGCAGCATGGGGCTCTTTTCTAAAGCAAGCACTCCCCGTTTACTTTTCACTTTGAAGGCTCCTCTACCCTGGCAGTGGAGATAACCTTCCCAACTTGATGGAGCATCTCCAGGGAGATTATGCTGCAAACAAAGGCAGTTATGGCAATCTAAGTTTATATAGCAAACTCCTCTAGTTTTTGTATAGATGCTCATTTTAGAAATAGTAGTGAGGCTCATTTCGTCTACTTGTGTTTTCTATCAATTAGAAGGAGGAGTAATGCAGAGAGAAAACATGAAGGCTTTCAGTCTGGCAGAGGCCTACAGCTGGTACAGAGCAAGACAAGTGGCAGAGGAAAGCACAGGAGTGCAGATCCAGTAAAACATGGTCATGATAATCTGAAGACATCATCAGCATTCTCTGGCTCTTAAACCTCGCTGTTTGTAGTTGGGACACGGGACAGTTTGGAAGACAGTCACATGGAAATTCATATAGATTTTTTCAGTGGAACTTTTGCTAGTTTTGCTATGGAAAGCAGCCCAGAGGAATTTAACAAATTTGTAGCACTGACATCAAACATAACGAGAAGTTTGCCAAAGCCAAAGGGCTGGTGAAAGTTGTTGTGGGCCAGTCAGAAGCAAGGTTGGACATCTCACTGCCCAGGGTCAGAGGCACTAGACTGTGACAGCAGTCAAAGGAGAGGTCAATAACATCCCAAGTGCTAGAACAGAGCAGGGTGAGAGACAGGAAACTCAAAACAGTCTTGAATCAAGATCATGTCCTTGCCTCATCGTGCCATGAGTGTGCAGGAAGGTTTGCTAAAGATGGGGTGGAGTATGGTGCATTAACAGAGATGCCAAAGGGCTACAGTCTGAGCAGGAGGTTTAGTGCGTGTGGAAAGGAAGGACTGGATCCTTCCATTCAAGGTCAATGAAATAATGACACCTTTTGTACATAAGGGCATCTACAGAAGTCTACACCATATCCCCAAACAGACACCACCCTGAGTCACACCAGGACATGGTGGTGCCCACAGCAGCCAGAAAAAAAACCCTCAAAAGCTGTCCTAAGGCAGGCGCTGAGATAGTGCCAGCAGGGCTGGCCAAGGGAAGGGCTCACAGAAGGAGCAAGGTGCTGAAGTGTACACATAAAGGCAGAGGTTACCCAAGGCTTTGCAGGCAAGATTTCCTGCAGCCAAGCTGTAGAGGAGGGAGAAAATGAGATCAAAACTCTGATAGTGTTGCCAGCAGCCTCTCAGACCATTACAGAAAAATCTTCCAGCAGACTTTGCTGAAGGGCAGACAAAGGGCTAGACAATGACAGGGTCACAGGGAGCAAAGGACGCGTGTGGGGAGGAAGAACATAGGGAGGGATGTGGAAGGCAGCTGACTGGCCTAGAAGGATGAAGAGGGGGAGTGCTGTGGGGTTCAAGATGCTTGAGCAGCCTGGGGAGAATCCCTAGAGAAAAACCCAAGGCCCAGGGTCAGGCTGGAAGGAAAGGGACTGCAGCCAGCAGGGACAGAGAGCAGCCAGGTCACAACACTGAAGGGGAGAGCAGGCAGGAACTGGAGAAGCAGGCAGAGATCATGGGAAGGTTTCTGAACATTCCTTCCCATTTTATTTTACCAGCTGGCAGACACCGGCTTCACATTGTCCAGGTTGAGTTCCAGCTTCCGTGATCACACCTCTTTCACACCCTCTCACTTTCTGAG
Source organism: Origma solitaria (assembly GCA_013397895.1). Classification (NCBI taxonomy): domain Eukaryota; kingdom Metazoa; phylum Chordata; class Aves; order Passeriformes; family Acanthizidae; genus Origma; species Origma solitaria. The sequence continues at coordinate 1,186,727 of VZRL01005376.1, read as the reverse complement.
ACAAAACCCTTAAAGATGGTAGCTTTCCGCACCGGATTGCAGCTTAGGGGGCGGAAGGTGCAGAGTGCTGAGACTCAGCAAAGGGCTGTGGCTGTTTCACCCCACTGTGCTGCACTTCTGAGGATGCCTCCACACAGGATTTACATGCTCCAGATGCTGCTGGCAGGATTTGTTTGACAATTATCATCCAATATGGAGGTCGTGTCAGAAGTCAGATGAGAAGTGACAGGACCCACCCGGGATTTGAATCTCAGTTCTCAATTTCTATCCCATTTGATTTCCATCTTAAATTGCATTTGCTGATAAATACTTGGTTGTCAGTTTTACTATTCATGTTATTATACATACAAAGCAGGAAGACAAAAAGATAAACACATTTATACACAAAATAGACCTAAAAAATACCATTCAAATGCTAGATGAAAGAATTTCCCAGATGTAATATAAACTTGTATTAGAATTCAAGCTGAAAAATGCCTCCATTATTTCTTCCTTGCCTGTTTTTTCTAACAACATATTCTGAAAGTCCTATTTTTCTCCTGGCAAAAGTTATATTCCACTCTTCCAGACATAGTTACTCCCAGACGGGAATACAAGGTTAGACTGGAGGAGTTAACAAAATGGCAATAACACATTTTAAAATGAAAATATTAATGCAGATCACAACTTTGCAGTGAAAGAACACAGTATTAACATTTGTTTTGCAGGGAAGGGGGAAAAATGAAAATCCATGGAGGTGTCGCAGAATGAGCTAAATCAGGGAGACTTGTTGCCTGGACGTTGGAGCAGGGACGGACACAGTGAGGCCATGCCTAAGGCTCCCAGAAATGGGCAGCAAGAGCAGGGAAAGGCAGAGCCTGATCTCGTTCCCAGCGTGTGCAAAAAGCCTGGCTGCAAAGAGGTAGGGTAGGGGGGTCTAACGCCCCTCCCAGAGCAGGACAGGCAACATCTGGCAATGAGAGATGGATTACACCAGCTCTGACATAAGAGGAAGTGAAGTGGCAAGAGGATAAAAATAGCGAGTGAAAATTCCATGTTAATCTTGCAGGATAAACACTTCAGATTGATGCTTTCAAGCACTAGCTTGAAATATACATTCTTTAAAGTAAATTCATTTTTTTTCCTAATGAAATCACTTCACGACAGCTTTTATAGCTTCATTTCTACAAAAAGCCTTATTATTATCATCTATTAATTTCTACAAAAGATGTCACCAAGGATGTGAAACAACATACACTGCTAATTGAATACTGAATAAAAGCAGCAGCCATCTACAAGGCTGCCAATTTTTAAACTCAAATGTTTTAATCATAAACCAAAACAAATTTGCACAGAAAGGCAGATTGAGAATATCAGCATTTCTAATTGGTTTTTGTCTGTTAGAAGCCTCTCCATTATCAGAAGTACAGCGTTTATTCTGGACTTTGAGCCCAGCCTGACAGCATGAGAACACTTTTTCCTACATTAACCTTTCATTTAGTACCCTCTGCTGGCCAAAACAAGCACAGACAGGGAAGCCAAAACGCCAAACTCCAGCAGGGAAAAAGGTACTGGAAAATCATCAGTGACCTTCAGCAGGGATGACCTGATCTGTCACAGGGGAGAAAGCTCACAGGCACACTCAACCCGAAGGAGAAAAATCAATACAATGCAATGCAATGCCTCTCCCACAGCCTAAGCAGATTTTCACTATGCAGGAAGTGACACAGGAGCTCTCAGATGTACCATCAGCTCTGTCCACTTGTCCAGCATAAGCTCTTGTTAAAAATAAAATTGCTGCTTAGTCACCTGGAAAGAATGGTGAAAGCCTGAGGCATTTTCCAGCTCCTTCCTCCTCCTTCCCAAGGAGAAATGTATGTGAATCACATCCTAACCTCACCTTCCCTTCTTCTCCCTTTCTACAGCAAAACCTTTTAAGTGAGAAATTGTTCAGCTGCTATTGTGTATGAAGATTTCTTGCCACCAGCTGTCCGTGCCTAGAGCAGGAGCCCCAAATGAGGAGTGAGCAGGCAGGGAGCACCTCCCTGCCCCTACAGGCTCTCCAGGGTTTGCCACCAGCTGACAGGAGCTGTCTCCTCTGTCCACAGCTGGGAGCAGACCCAGTCGTTATTCCTAATCCAGCAGGCTTCAGTGTATCACAGCATAATCAAGGTAAAACCCAGCAATTGCCCTCTATCCTAGACTTGACCTGTCCCTTCGAGCTGCCAGGACAGCTGGCTTGACTCACAGAGGAGGAGTCACCAGCCAAGCAGAGCAAAACATTTGTCAGGCTCAGCTCCTGATCCAGGACTCCAGTGCAACCTCACTGCCAGCCCCGACAGCTGGTGATACAGGAGGGTCTGCTTTCCTCCTGGAATTTCCATCCCTGGCACGAGGGGTGAAGGTAAAAGCACACCTCTCCCCTTGTCGTCTCTGTTTCAGGGATAAGTTGTGCAGGCTCTCAAAAAGCAGCAAAGCTGCTGGACAGTCACAGCAAATAATGAAAGACAAGCACAAGTCTGAAATGTCCATGTGCATTCCCAAGCCTGCCCCAGGCCACGGTGTGACACACAACCCAAACACTCTGGGGAAAATGCAATAATCCCTAACAGCTCTGTCTGCTCAATGATATGGTATGGAAGTTATTTACATTTTCTAATGCACCTCGCAGGTTGTTGAGGACCAAATGTGGCATCAGGTGAGAGCCCTGCTGTGCTCCGGCAGGGATGCAGCCCCATTTTCTGTCCTGGGTATGCTGTGGTTTTTGACCTGTCACACAGTTTGCTGAGCAATGCACGGCAACATTCAAGCCTTTTCCCAAGCCTTTCATTAATCACTTAACACCTCTTCAGTGCTTGTGATTTAAATTAATTCATTCTTTCTGTTGGCATTATATCGCATTTATTGATTCTGTGTTTAATTTGCCATTGAAAAGCATTGAAATCTGAAAACTCCTTGGAGTTCCTATCATGTCCATCTCCCTTAACCTCAAAAAACCACTTCCTTGCATATTGTGCAATTTAACAGGGGTCTTAAAATCTTGAGGTATGTCAGAGTTAATGCAGCTTTGTGATGAAATTTAACTATGAAGCTTTTCATCACTTTGTCTTTTAACCTGTGTGTAAACCAGGACATTGCTTTAATCCATAATAACTTAGTTCTTTGATAAGCTCTTAGAAGTGATTTTGACAACAGATTTTTTTTTTAAAAATCACAAGCAAAGTATGCCTTTGTCCACTGTCTCAATGGTCTACTTGAAGTTCAGCAAATTAGGGGAACATAATTTCCTCTGAAGAAGCCATTATTCAACCAAGGTTGTAGAGCCACAGAATAAGTCGAGCTGGGAAGGACCTTCAAGGATCATCAATTCCAACTCCTGGCCCTGACAATGCCAAGAGTCACACCCTGTGCCTGAGAGCATTGTCCAAAGTCTTCCTGAACTCTGGCAGGCTTGGAGCTATGAAAACTTCCCTGTTCCAGCACCCAACCACCCTCTGGGGAAGAACCTTTACCTAATATCCAACCTCAGCCTCTCCTGGCACAGCTTCAGGCCATTCCCTCGGCTCCTGTCACTGTCACCGCAGAGCAGAGATCAGTGCCTGCCCCTCCTCTTCCTCTCAGAAGGAAGTTGTAACTGCAATGAGGTCTCCCCTCAGTCTCCTCCAGGATGAACAGACCAAATGCCCTCAGCCACTCCTCATACAGCTTCCCCTCAAGGCCCTTCACCATCTTTGTGACCCTCCTTTGAGCTCCCCCTAACAGCTTTATATCCTTCTTCTATTGTGGCACCCAAAACTGCCCCCAGCACTCAAGGCGAGGCCAATCCAGCTCAGAGCAGAGCAGGACAATCCCCTCCCTTGCCCAGCTGGTGAGGCTGTGCCTGGTGCACGCCAGGACATGGTTAAAAAAACTATTCAACTACTCCTGCAGCCAAAACGAATGAAGTCAGACTTACAGCTCTGAACCTTTATATCACTCTTGCTTTCTCACATTCTTAAAAATACACAGAGTATACCTGAGCTGCCGCTATTACTGCTTTGATTGTCTAAGTTTATTCCTTTCTTCCCTTTTGGGAATATTACAGTGGAGAGTCCACACCTCAGAGCAGAAGAGAAACCACACGTGTGGCCAACAAGAGCTCAAAAACTTCATTATTGACACCGTCCCCTGGCACAGCATGCTGAAGCACTTTCCCCCTAAACCTTACAGCGAAAATCCCCTCCTGTTAAATAACAAACACATCATTTCTACAAATTGGGCTGGCACAAAGTTCTGTTTCCTTTTCCAGATGTGCTTCTCTCCTCTTAAATGCGATGCATTTCATTTCCAGGCACGTTACCCGAGGCCCAGGGGATGGCAAGTCACCTCCTCTAGGCAAAATTTCTGGAGATCTCCCCCATGCTTCTCTCAGAAGGGCTGAAGTCTGATACAAGAGCTGCTGTGCTGAGTGCTCAGCAGGCTGCAGCACCTCCTGGAGCTCCAAACCGGACTGAAAGCACAACAGCAAGGACATTTCAGCTGTGCATTGACTCCCTAAAGGCTTTTGCACAGCCACCCAGTGAGCTGCACAGTGCTGGGGGACTGCATTCTGGCTACAACTATTCCAATTTTTTTAAAAATTAAGTAAAAAGTCTCATGTTTTGCCCGTGTTGAGTGAAATTCATGAACTCCAAGACCAACTACTCTCTAGCAGCAGAAGAGCCAATGTTATATTCTTGGCCAAATTTCCACACTGTTAATCTATTTTAGTAACACAAATTCCAACCTAGAGCAGGGCTGCCTTGAATTCTAACCCTTTCTACACATTTCTGCAGATAAAAAGTAGGAACAAATGTTTTCTATCAAATACTTGAACCTAAGCAGGTGAGAAGCAAAAAAGGAGAGCAGAGGAAGGAGTGGAAAAAGAATCAAGGAAACCTATGAAAAAACAACCCAATTGAAACATATGACTGACGTAAGAATACTGTGATTTTTCTTCCTCCCATCTGTTTCTCCTCTATCACTTACTTTCCTTCCAAACACCATTTCTGTTACTTTCTGCTTCATTCCTTCCTAGCCCTGGTAAGGATTCCTAAATTGAAGGCCAAGCCCTCAATATCGCTTGAATTACAAATCACAGAGGTTTTGAAAATAGCCCCCTCTGTCTTGTGCCTGCAGAGTTCAACTCTTCACGCAGAGCATATGCGACAAGGGGCTTAGAGAAACAGCTGATACACTAAATACTTTTGGGGAGGAGAAAGAGCTCCTTGGGAGCTCTCACAGGTCCTGATCAGACCAGACCAGGGCCAGCTATCCAAACCACAGTGTTCTAGAGACTTTTGCATTTTAACTCAGACCTCAAAAGACAGGCATGTTTACCTGTGATACTAAACCCTTTGCTCTGCTTTCTGAGTTTCCAGCTATTAGGATTTGCTCAGATCACGTTTCTCTGCAACCATATGGAATTCTCTCCTTTTTTAAAAAATTTTTACACAGAAGCTGTAAATAAAACTCATGAGAATTCCAAGGAAAGCCAGAGTTAGCAATCCCCTGGCTTTCTTTCAAAAGTGAGCTTACTTTAATTGATATTTTGCTCAGAGGCATGTTGCAGACACTCGGGGCACTGTAGTGTTCCCACAACTCTTCAAAGAGAACAAGTCTGCTATTTTCCTGTTACTTTCCATCCTCTGAGTCATGTGACGCAGATAGAAACAAGAAGGTTAGCTTGGATGAGTGGATCAGCTGTTTGGTAGATGGCTCAGAAACCCAGTACGAGGATTTCACATAAGCATCAAATCCCCAGAACGTTCTGTTAGCAGGGGAATCAAATGAAAAACCCCCGCTGGGACTCCTGGGTCAACCAAGCACATGCTTGGAGTTTCAGTCTACAGGGTAGATTCTTATACATGTGTTTAATTATCTCATGGCCAGGAGGCTACAAAATTACCTGGTTGATGAGCTCTTTAAAACACCTGGGAGTTCATGGGCTCCCAGAAACCAGCCATTCAAAGTGCCAGCAGCACAAAGCAGAGACAAACCACATGGAACAAAAGAGTTATTGAGTAGCCAGGAAGCAAGATGGTTATTAAACATGTGAAGGAGACCTTTAATTACAGCAGTTGTGGGAAACATTACCAGTTGCATCTCTACCACAGATTCGAATTTTACAAGTCATCACTGGAAGGCTGTAGTCAATCTTGAATTTGTTTGCAAGCCAGTTCAAAGAAAAGTTTAAATATGGAAACAAATATTGTGTCTTTTCTATGGAGAGAATATTTTTTATTTCTAATAGCTTCATGCTTCCACCAGATTATCTTTAAAAAACAAAGCTTTTAAAATACAGCTGCAATCATCAGGCTTGAGAGGTTTTACAGAATATGGAACCATGCAAAGGGATTAACTCCTAATATCATCCAGCTGAGCAGCATGAGCTCATCTGGGCTTAACCTTCTGAATCCATTCCATTTGTAGGACCCAAGCAAAAACAATTAAATCACAGCTAACGAGCAAGCAGTTTTTGTTTTAAACATTGAGAAGGTTGGAGGACCTCCCCTGCATCTCCCATTAAGAAGCCCAGTTTTTACTGGAGAGGGTGTATTTATTCATTCATGGCAGCTGTGCTCCCATTAGTGCCAGGCAAGGAATTCATAAGGGATCCTCTGGCACAGCACATCCCTTGGCGCTCCCAGATGGGCCATGAACACTCCATCTTTCTCTCCAGCTCACCTGTGAGCACAGAGCAAGGAGCACAGGGCTGGCATGTGGAGGGCACGGCTAGTTAGCACATGGATCTGGGGACACTGCATGACACAGGGCACAGCTCCCTGCCTGGCCCAGTGACACACAGCTTCAGCAAATTACTTACAGCATATGGTAGAAAACCAGCCCATCTCTCACTCAGACTCTGGCTTTTTTATTCATATTCTTTTTTATTCATAAATATATTGCTGGAGCTAAAACCCCCATGGAGACCTGCTCCAGAGCAGAGAGATGGGAACAGCCATGAACCCCAAGAGGGGGGAGGAGGGCCCCACAGGAATTAATCTGTGTGGATGAGCTGCCAGTGAAGGCAATGTCACTGGCTCAGGTATGAGTTCCCTCAGTGAATCCCTGACTAGAAAATCTGAGGAATTCAAACAGACCCAAACTCCTCTCTCTTTACTCTGCCTGCAACCAAGCTGATAAAGTGAATTAAAAATAAAATGGGGACAACAGTGTTTAGGAGAACTTTGGTAGAGAAACAGGATGATACCAGTGGAACATCTAAAAAAGCTCTTTGCTGTTTTCCTGTGCCTGCAATGCCTCAGTCCTCAAGGTCCAGCTGGAGTTAAGTGGGTGTCCCACAGAAGGGAGACCCAGGATTGCAGGGAAGCTGGACATGCCAATGCTCATTTCTGTGCACTGTGGGGCAGCCTTTGGGTATCCCACCCCCTGAAGCAGCTGCACTGCCACCCGGGGCGGGCACAGAGGGACACTTCAAAATGCTTTGCTGTCCATCTGTCCTGCAGCAAGCGGTAACACAGGACTGACCCAGCAAAATGCACCTCTCCTGCCCCTTCCCAAAATCGCCCATCTCCCCATCTGAGAGCAGCCTTCCCACACCCCAGGGCCCTGCAGCACTCGCTGCCCATCCCAGCTCAGCAGTAACAGCAAGCTCAGCCCCTGGTTCCCTGTGCTGCTGTTCAAACCCCCGGACCAGCCCTGGCTGCACAAGGGCCTGTGAGAGAGCTGGCAGGACTGGCACAGAGCAGGGACCCGCCTGAGCCCTCTGGCACCTCTTGGCCCTAAGCAGCTTTTAGGAATTGGGCATAATGCTGCCCCTGGGGAAAGGGAATTAGTGCCCGGAGCTAAGGGCAGGCTTAGTGCACCATTTCATTGCTCTCAGGAGTGGAGAGCACTCTGGCTGCCAGGCTCTGAAGGAACAAAACTACAAGGCTTTGCTTTTAATCCCCTTTGCCCTTTCAACAGGCTGGGTCTGGAAAAATAAGTGTCCAGTGCAGGGGGACACTGAGTGGAGGGAAGGCTGTCAGACAGGATTTACCAGAGAATAGGACTGTGCAGTCTGAACCGCTCTGGCAGCTCTCTGCTCACCTCTAGCTGAGAACGGGACTCAGTGCTTTAAAAAAACAGGCACAGAGGCTTTCAGCTTCAGTTTCTAAGTTCCCCCAGCATGCTCCACTTTTGCACATTGAGGAAGGCTGAGGGGAAGGGCCAGGCAGGGCAGCCTCACTCCACATCCACCTTTCAAGTTCACCTGTGGGAAGGCTGCAGCATGGCTGCTTTTTGGCATCATTACCTAACCTCCCTTGATTAGTTTTTTTCTTGGCCCATCCTGAGTTATACTTCTTTCAGCACCTTTACACCTCCTGCCTGTAATTTGTTTTGAAATAAAGGCTCCCTCAGGAAGCAGCATGGCATGGCTGCATGTACAGACCCAGCCTGGGCCATCCAGGACAAACCCAGGCCAAGTGGTAACACTTGAAGCTGATTAATCATTTATATCACATCTGACTTGCTGCAGAAGACAAATAAAAAGAAGCAGAATTCTAAGAGCGATGCACAGTATGGCACAGTAAATTAAACATTCCCAGTTCTAGCAGCCTGCTCCTGCCTCCATGCAGTGGCTCAGGCAGCATCAGGGAGTCCATGCTCTCCACCCAGAACATCCATCCTCTTCTACCCTTTCTCTGCAGCATTCTTCACCACAGGCTTCACGGGGCCTTCTTTCAAGCATTTATCCTTAATTATAAACCACACTGAATAATTATGCAATTTTTTACTGATTAAGCCAATTTGATTGTTTGGGATGATTCAAATACAGCACATGACATTAGATCTCATGAGGGATGAATGCACAAAGGCTTTTAACATGAATATACCCATCCCCATGGCATTTGAACTGCAGACATTCAAGTGTGACTGACATTTTCTGGTAAAAAACATTTTTCTAGAAAGAACAATTACAGGGTTGTAGAAAAAATCCTGGACCAGTCTGAACAAGCCTAAAAAGGAGGAAAAATTAACTTTAGAACCTGGTCCCTATTCAGAGATGTTATTACAATTACAGCTGATATGTGGCAGTATTTTCCTCCCTTCCAAACAATACTGAATAGCCCATGCAGGAACACTATCCCACTTGGAGAAAATTTCAAAGGCACCAACCAAAATGGGCATCTGTCTCCATTTAAGAGTCAGGACTCTGGCCCTTCACTCCCAATTACAAAGTACATACCCGAAATAAGAAGCATACAACCAACAGAGTAAGGCAATTTAGGAGTGAGATGCCCTAAACATAAAAAGCAGATAGAGACTTGCTGAGCACTTATCAAGTAATTCAGATTCACCTCCAGGACCACTGTCTGCTGGGTTTGTGCACAGTTGCTGCAAAATTACTTTCAGCTGAGGTAATTTGGCAAGTTGAATATCAAATTCAACTGCTACTTTGCTCTGACCATGGCAGTGCATCCACTCATGGAACTCCTCCTCCTCACTGTTAGTTTTCACTGCGGATCCCACTGGAAATGGTGTCTAAGACCAGAGGCTGGCCCCAGGCCTTTTGGGATAACAGCCTGCCAAGGTCACTGCCCCTGTCTGCATCCCTTCTGCCTGTTATTTGTGTCCCCTGACAGCTTGACAGGAAACACTGACACACAAAGGGCAAGCAGCAGACTCCAGATCAGCTCTCACTGCCCGCGGCGGGTGTGTGCCAAGTTTTGGTGACAGAGGAAACAAGCGGCATTCACACACCTGCTGGGCTGGCTCACAAGGCATGCACAGAGATGCTGATGAACAGAAAGACTTTCAGGAATTAGCTGGAGAGACAGATTCACAATAGGTGTCTCCAGCTACTTCCACACAGATATGTTTTCCATGTGTCAGCTGAAAGGGAGCCCAGCACAGTTACTGTTGTGATAGTTGATCTCCACATTCAATTTTTGTTTTCTTGCTTCATTCAAAGAATGGTTAAATTCCTCTATTTTTCCTCAGCTGTCAAACCAGGACCCAGCAGTCTGCCAGACAACAGGCAGCCAGCAATAAGAAGTTGTGAATCCACACAAGCACAATCCATTTCCTCTTCGCCTGGAAGGAGTCAGACCAAAAGCAAACCACAACTGCTGAGACATGTTGAGTACACAGTACATGACAGAGCCTCATCTTTCCAGACTTCATGTCAACAGCTCTCTCAAGGGGTGTGCAGTGCTCCTGGACAGTGCCTGGCTGATTGCAAACGCTAAGGAAGCTGCGTTGCAAACCTGGTTCTGCTCTACAAGTATTCCTGGCAGCACTGAGACAAGGCAGGGCAAATCTACCTTGGGGAGTGCAGAAACCCAACATCCAGGCAGAAGCATGACAGGGCCAGAGAGCAGCATTTCTGCACCACAGCTTTGGCCAGAACTGCTGAGCCTAAACAGAGCGCCCGGGCCATGGCAGAGGCTGTGGGTGTGCCCCTGATGAGGCTGATCAGGACTATTAAGACTAATTAGTGGGACTGGTAAGGACTGCTTTCCCTACAAAACTTACTTAGGTATCCAGCAGAAGGACAAGTGAACTGTCCATAGACTTTGTGAGTGAGTCTCAGAACAGCATTAATAGATGATAGCAAAACACATCAAGCTAACTCACTGACTTGTCCTTATCTCCTGGTGCAGTGTGATTGCTCTCTAGTCTAAAAATTAAGTGAATATCAATGAAAGTTATTGATTGGCAGCTCTGCAGATAGATATCCCATGTCCACCCACTGAGAAGGCACTGCAGAGAAAGAGATGACAAATACAATGACATCAGATGCAGTGAGACAGGGACCATCCTCCTCCTGGGCTGTCAGGAGCAAACTTCTGCTTCACCTCCACAGAGAATGCAAGCAGTGTACTTGCTTAGGTTTTAGTCAATGCAATGAGACTGCATAGCCTCACTGTCTAAAAATTACTCTCAAAACTATTTAAAATGTTTATATAAAAAGGTGACCCTTTCAGATTTCTCAGGGTACCTCCATCCAGTTTGCAATAACCTCTCTGTGTCCTTTTCCCGTGTGGCAGCAGGTTCTGCACAGCCCCGACTGTGCTGATGGGACATTTGTTGCTATCCTTACCAAAAATACCAAAACCTGCCTGGAGTGAGAGGTGTATTGGGAGAAGAGCAGAGATACAGAGATCTCTCACCCAGAGAAGTGAAGAAAGAAGTGAGTGAGAGAGAAGAATGAAGTATTGGGAACCCAAGGCCTGAATTTAAGGCTTGCAGTGTGATATGCACTCACGCATGTCCAAAACAGAGATCTGATTTGTGATCAAGTTGCTTACCTGATGTCAGAAAAGAGATCTAAGAGCTGAGGACCTGTTTAGAAACAGCACAGAAATTTAGGACTTCAGTCCTCCTTCAGGAGCTCAGGAAATTGAAGAATTTTTTTTTTCTTAGGGCACTGACTTCTGAGAAGCAGCAGTGTGGTGCAACAGTGAATCAATAAAGAGAATAAATGATGAAAACCTAATGGACTCTCGACATCAAGCTGTGCTGTACAAATCTGCCCACCAGTCCATCTCATAACACAGCATCTCAGATAACACTGATAAATGTCCTGAGACAGACCATAGGCAGCAGGAGATTAAGTGATTATCATTCATTTCAGAATGCATCCATCTACCTGTAAATGAAAGTCTTAAGGATGTAGACTTGCCTCCTACTTAATCTTCTCTGTTCTGAAAAGCAGATCAGTGTTTTTGCACTGTGCAAAAATCAGATTTATGTCCACTCTGTGACATAAGGGGCCTCACTAAGCGTGCAAGTTCTCATTCCTGTCTAAAGAGTGGAATTTTTTTCCCCTCTTGGGGAGGAAAACAGTATGCAAAATGAAAAGAGTGGAGCAAAGAGCATGCTTCCCACAGGTTCTGTGGTTGGAGACACAAGTATGAGGAATTCCTCCCCAAACTCCTTAGTACAGAATTAGACGTTACACACATGTGTTTTCTTAGGGCTGACTGTATGGGGCTGAGATCTCTATTTAAATTGGAAGTATTATTATTTCATTCTCCTAAATTAATACTTGTAGCATGATCCCAAGCACAGCTCCTTTACAGCATTACAAATAAACCTGTTCATCAGTTAGCAAGATCACATATTACCAATTAAATTTTCATTAAGAAAGGTTCCCTCTTTGCTCATACCTGTGAGAGAGAAGACAAGAGTCATGCTGGCTGGTATTCTGTCCTTTGGATAGCAGCAGCTCTGCGAGGAAGGAATCTCTTCTTTCTAAAACACAGAGACACAGCAGGTGAGGCAAGAATGCAGGCTAAAATCTTTTGAATGACAGGCTAGTGGGGAAAGTACTAAATTTGTCACCGAGTAGTACTGCCAGTGTTCAAAGAGCTTAAGTACTTCTTCTATTTTAGCTAAAAGAGCTGCTTTAGTTCAAAAAGTTTACAAAGGTTTCCCGCACAGCAAGGGTCACCCCTCAGTCTCACAGGGACTTCTCATGAGGAGTATCTCCACATCTGGTGCAACTCTGGCTTGAGAGTAAGTCTCACACCTGACACTGCCCTCGCCACCCCTATTGCCATTGCCACGCTCTGTGTCCCACTCCCCCACGCAGAAGGTGCTTGTAAAGCTGTGCCCGGAGCTAAGGAATGATCCAACTGCAAATAATCCCACTGGAAGCGCTCACACTGGGAATGGCTCTGTCCATGGGAGAGGGGAAAGGGCTGTGCATGAAGAAACGTGCATGGCACAGAGTAAAAAAAAAGTAACTCAAGCTGACAGTGAGTAGATCTGATCACAGTCTTTATTTGATGTCACAGTTCTCTAAATGCATGTTAAATAGAAATGTTCCCCAGAAAATACGGAGACTCCTATTTGTGGGCTCTCCCTACAGAGCCTCCAGAGCCACCAAAGCTTGGGCCTTGTCCCCAAAATCTCTTCTGCTGCTTCAGGCCAGTGTTACACCCAGGGCTTGCTTGTCAGTCAGTCAAGCCCGCATTGTTGCTGGTCTGTCTGCAAACCCCACTGGGGTGATGCAAAGTGCTAAATCCAGGTCTGCCTGTGTCACCTTGTGCCCACAGCAGCAGGGAGGAAACCTGCTGCCTCAGGGCTCTCAAGGTCACAGGCAGAGACCGAATCCAGGCTGAAGAAACTCTATACATTACAATGCAATTAAGAAGCAGATATACCACCTCTAACACGCTGTCCATTACTGATGGACAGAAATAGAGGTACTCTCACCACACAGGGAGTCATCAATTGGCTTTTTAAAAAATGCTTGATGGCAAAAACTTCAAGGGCAGTGCAACCTGTCAAACTGCAGCCTCACCCCTCTACATACTGTCCAGAAATTAGTATTTTAATATAGGCAAAAAATAAACAGCTTCAGCTATGCTATTATTATTATAACTTAACTGTGAAACTATTGCCATAATTTCCAGATGGTCATTTAGCTGTTCTTAATTTCTGTCACCTAGAACAGTTTGTGATTTTGCCAGGGTTTGTAAATATTTCCTAAATCTTCCTGACACAGGGTTTAGTGAGAAGGTAAAAGTATTGTATTGCCCACTGAACAGAAATGGCAGACCAAACACCAGCCCAGAATTACAAACTGCCTGAATAGTGGAGACAAAATTAGGAATAGAAGGAAAGCGGGAAGCCACAGGACTATACTAAGTGTTCTTTGTGAGGAAATGTCATCTCCACAAACAGCATTGCAGGGAGCCATGGTCAAGACTGACCAGAGCTGTTTGTTCCCTCCTATGTGCCAGGCACAGGACCTGCCCAAAGCGCACTCGGGTCAGGGCAAAATCTCCCAGTGACAAGTATAAAATGAGATTAACTGGGGTGGAAACATGTAGAGAAAATAGGAAAGTGGAAGAGTAAGAGACAGGGCTGAAAGAAAATATAACCAAAGTAGTTGTTTTCCTCTGTTTTGGCCAACTAACATCATGCTATCCCAGTTTTCATAGGCTGTTGCCCATGGAAGGAAAGCCTGAGGAAAGCATCTAGGAGAAAGCAGGCTCTTTCTCTTTTTATCAAATAAAACAGCATCAGCAACAGAAACCAAAGTGTATTTTAATTAGACAGAAAACCTCTGTACGAGAACTTCAAAATCATGCCCAGTTCGAAGCCTTTGCATCTGTATAATTAAATGCTGATATGCACTGATGCTTGTGTAATACAAAACGAGTGCACATCCCTCACAAGTGCCTGGACTACACCAGCTAAAAGCCCCTGACAGAACTGAGCGCTGAACCCCCAAGCAGCTTGGCAGGAGCTGGTGACTTCACAGAGCACCACCAGGAGGAAGGAGAGCTTTATCCTCTGCTTTCAAAGAAGGCTCTTATATCTTGCAAGCCACATTTGACACTCAGCTTGTCCTACAAGGAGAGAGCAGCTTCTGACTCTCTTTCCTTGCAGCTTCCAGTCTTTTTCCCTCCCTTTTAAGCTGGAAAGAGTGTGGACATGGCAGTGGAGCGCAGGCTGTTTGCTAACAGGAACAGTCAGGGAGCCACATTAAAACTACCGAGCCACTCTTTATCCCCAAAAAGCTCTTTGCAGTCTTACGGTGGGGGAGCTGAGAGCAAGCAGGTTTTTCACCAAGGTACCAAAGCCATCTCTTTCCCTGAGCATTAATATAATCTGCACCTGTGCTCCCTCTGCATAGCAGTACGAACTTCCCTCCCCCTTAGGCTTTCCAAATAATGAAGGTAGCTGCAGCCTCGGATCCTCCTGTGGGAACGAGTTTCTGGAGAAGTGGAAAATCTCAGGGAAATCTCTTATGTGGAAAGCTAATAGGTAGATACTCTCAAAGCAGCTTGGAGAAATGGTCACACACATTTCATTTTCGTAAGTGGAAAATATGCGGTCAGACTGCCAGATCTCTCAGCCGCTTTTGCGCATTAAGCAGCTACGCAGAGATGATGAAAATGTGTGTGTTGGGGGGTTCTGTCTCAAAGATGAGGGGCCCACCTCTGGTTAGGCTGTGCTGTTTGGGGTACTAATCATTTTTTAATTGGCTTTTTAAAATGTGCAATTACGAGCACATTCTTAGCACCTCTCTAAGGCAGAATGGGTTCCCTGGGCCAAAGGCTCAGCTCCATAACCACTCACCCTGTGCATAACTTCCCTGGCAGGAGAGGCCTCGTTAATCATTCATGAGCAGCACTTGCAGATTGAGGCCCTCGAGCACTTTTACTGTTGTTGGGAAGAAAGGAAAATGGGCTCAGTCTGTAAAGGTGCGACATTTGTATTAAAAAAAACCCAACTGCACTTTGAAAACACTTTGCTCAATTGTTCATAGGAGAACAACGGAGCTAACCTGATCATCTGCTCCAAAGTCGAGAGAGCTCATGTGTGGGCTTCTGAAAGCCAGGAATAAAGCCAACTTGGCCCAAGCAACAGCTCATTTGTCTTGACCATAGCTGCCTATTAGTTTTCATGTCTTCATATGACTGCAGCATGCATTCCCTGGCTTTGCTTCCTTCTATGGCTGGATCAGATTGGCATGTTGGAGTGTGAAGGTGAACTTCATTTCCTTGTGGTCTTGTACTTGAAATATGATGGCAGAGAGGCAATATCCCTTGAATGCGTTTCACTGACAACCTACTTTGTATTTCCAAATAGCTCCTTTGAGAAAAATCCACTTTTATTTCCCCACCTTTCTCCTCCAACTTTCTTTTAGCATTTTTTTCTCTGAGCCAAGATGCATTATCAGATATTTTCCCCTCCATCAGATAAATTAGTCAGGTGCATATAGAAGTGAAAAAACATTTTTAATCAATTAGCAGAAGATCCCTGCTGACAACAGCGCAATCACTCAAGCAAGTATGATAAAGATGCTCATCAGAGATGATTATGAAGGAATTAATTCCTCTAGGAATTGCCTGGAGCTTCCCTGACAATACTGCTGGGAGCAGTTTTGGTCAGAAATGTTTTTTCCCCAGAGTGAACATTCATCACTGGTTTCCCAGCAGTTCCTAGTTCTCGTTCTCTGAACCTTCCTCTATTCCCCTGTGAAAAAGGGGATTTATTACCACCAATCAGAACTATAAATCTGGGATGCCATATGTCAGACAAGCTCACCCCAGGAGCCAGGTGAGAGGGGACACATTTTTATTCTTTGGCCTTTGTAATGCCAGGTTGTGGAAGCAACGGAGCAGATCACACATCCGTGCATGTTTTTCAGCCAAGGAAGTCTGACTGTCAAAACACTCCCCCACCTGCCAGCCCTGCCCTTTGGAGGCAGTGACCTGGAGCTAAAAGGGTGTGGCTGTTCCCACTCCCTGCCCTGCCTGCCCATTCTCCCCCTCATCCCTTCGCCCTCAGAGAGCTGTCCCTCTCCCTGTCACAGAGAGTGCTGCCCCTGCCATCTGGAGCAGCACCCCCATTGCTCCGAGCCTAATTGAATTTGAAGAGAAGCAGGGAGCTGGTCCTGAGAGACATTTCCTGACCCTGCCTTATGACCCTGACTCCTCCCAGTGCAGCATCTGCAGGCAAAATTAAACACCTCCTGAAGCTCTGCTCCTTTTCCCCTCCGCAAGCGCAGGAATTGCCTGCTATTTACCCTGTGGCCCAGCACATCTTGGAATGATGCCTTTCTCCTATAGCTGACTGCCACCTTAACTGCCTCTGGAGGAGCAGAGCTCCTTCTGTCACAGGAACATCCAACCATTGGCCTGGTCCCAATCATGTGCCTCCAGAGCAATGAAATCTGTTTTTTGCCCAATGTGGAAGGGTCAGACACAGCCCCCAGCTCCCCTCTCACTCTCAGAGTTGTGTGTAACAGAAAAATAAGATCCCAACAGTGTGGAGGAGAAACAGCACCCTAAGACACCAACAACCCTCCACATGAAAGATGCAGGGAATGTCAAAAACTAATGGGATTGCTTCCTATGGTATGGAGTGAGCCATGCTTATGGACGGCTTGTTTTATTGCTGGTGAAATCCAGCAACAAGAAATTTCTAATCATTCCTTAAAAAAAATAAATAAATGAACAAATGTCAATTGACACACAATCCAGATGTGCTTATAGATGCCAAGGTTCTGACAGCACCACAATGTTAGGTACCTTATTCTTAGTATCCATCCTAATATTAGACAGACATAAATTAGAACTGAGCCTAACCCAAGCCAAGAACAATTCCATGTAGGGGAGGAGCAAGGCACTAAATCAAGTTCACAGACAGAAAAGGAAAGTTGAAGGATTTCTGATGATCTCTCCTCTTTGACAGGATGTTCACCAAGCCTTTGAGAAAACTTCCTCCTGAAATGGTTTGGCATTACATTACCTGAACCCCAAAAGGAAATTAGGCATGAGAGCAAGAAGCTGAGGAGCTGCCAGTGCAGGACATCTCTTATGGGACAGGCTTGTCAAACCAGTCAGTGCTGAGGCAATTACAGAATCACAGAATATCCTGAGTTGGAAGGGACCCACAAGGACCATCAAATACAACTCCCAAATCCTACTCTGAGCAGCTCCCTGGAAAGCAGCACTAACAAGGCGCTGAAAATTTAATTTCACACTGAAATCTAAAGAAAAGACTCAGTGAGAAACAGTCACTGGCCAAGTGGTAAGATAAATGAGGCCATTGTTAGGAATAAATCTTGAAAGCTGGACACCACCAGAGCTAACCTATGTCAGGGACAGTATTTTAACACAGACCAACTCTGACACATGAGGAGCTGTGTCAGCAAAGGGAGAGCACTGAATTAGTCCCCTCTGAGCTTGTGGCTGCACTTTCTCTGCACACACATCTCTGCTTCAGTGCAAACCCAGTCCCAGTCAGCATCACGGGAAGAGCAGGGGTTCACCAAATGCTCTGTGGTCCTGCCTTTGCAGTGCCATCACCGATTTGTCTCCTGTCAGAGAACTCTCCAGATGGCCATCCATGAGCGCAGGCACTTGGCCATGGAGCCTGGGGGTCACTTGAACACAGCAGAGGCACAGGAAGGGCAAATCTCTCCTATCCCTGCCCCAGATAGCTCAGTATGTGCCACCAGAGCCATCTTAGTTTTCCCTTTGTGCTGCAGAAGCCTCATGGGGTGCTTTCATAGTGTCTTTCCTCAGGGATGGACATGAAGCCACAGGGTTCTGGAGTCAGGACAGACTCACAATTGCTATCCAGGCCATGCTGGGACTCTAGTGGATAACCTGCAGTCTGCACAATGTGAGGGCCAAACATCTGCCACAGGAAAGAGGAAGCACAAGGGAAATGAGAGTTCTGCAAAGGAAACCCCTCATCCACCCAAGGGCTGAGCTGTGCTCAGTCACTGCTGCTAGAAACTGCCTGGAAGCAGAAATGTTAATGCTATGCCAGATCCGGCACAGAGGCAGAGAGATTCATTCCATTTCATTATGAAATGATACAAGCACCATAAAGTGTCAGCGTTCAAGTTCATAATTTATAAATTAAGTGTAAATAGCATATTCTGACCTCCTCCCCAGCCACTCATTTATCCTTCCCCCATGAAAAATTGATGAGTCACAAAATAGCTAGTAAATTTAAAGCAGTCTTTTTTTTTTTTTTTAAATCAACAGTGTGATTTTCACAGAGACCCTGAAGCACTAGCTGGCTGCAGCCACTGCTGTTAATCACTGATCTTAGGTGTGCTACTATGCCATAGGAAAGATTTTTTGCACCTCCTCGTTAGATTTCTGATGCAGACCAGTGTCAGGGACAAAAAAACTCAGACTTTTTAGGCTGTCCTAGTAGAGCAATCCCTGCTTTCCACAGCCTGGCAGGCTGCTTCCTTCAGGGGGTGCTTGAGGACTTAACATTTTATCCAAGACATCAGGAAAAGAATTAGCAAGACAATTCTTATAATAAGATTTTTAAAGTGGAAAATTCACCCCAGGCAAAAGTTTTGGTCCGTGGGAAGGGAAGCAAGCAGAACCAGAGCAGCTAGTTCCCTGTTCCCACTATGAGGATTCCCTATGGGACTCTCCTGTTATTTAAGTTTTTCTTTGCACAAAAAGCTGCATTGGTCATTTTGCAAAGCCCTCTACAGCTTCAGGAAGACCTGTATTCCTGCTCCTTGGTATGTGTATTTATCAATTCCATGCAAGGACCAGAAAGGAGCAGGTGGCAATCTGGGAGGAACAGGAGAAAGGTAAGCAGAAGTACAGAGAGGGCAGGCACAGCATTCCAAGGTGTTGAAGTCATGGAGGACCACAAGGAATGAGTCCAAAGAAAGGAAACAGACTGGCCCAGAGGTGCCCACGTGGGTGTCCAGGTGCTTTCCATGCAGCTGAGGACACTGCTCAATAAAAATTGTTTCACGGGAATAAACTCTTATTGCTAAGGTCTGTTGTGTAATATCCATCTCTTTTTAATTCAACAGAAAAACCCCACACACATGAGTAAACAAAGCAGAATAAGCAAAGCATGGAAAGTACATTTCCTGTCCTTCAGACATAAGCATGATCATGCTGGGTATTCCTTCTTCTCTGCAGCCTATCATGAACAGAAAGTTACTGGGAAGATTTATGACAAAAGGGGCAGATTTTATTCATCAAATTCCTACAATCAAACATTGAAATCAATACAATTCCTCTAGGGACAAGATGGAGAGGTGAACATAATGAGTTTATCTATGCCGCATGTAAAATACCTGTAATTGAGCAAAAAGCCTGATCTCAGATGCTTAAAAATATAAGTCTGGGGCAGCAAATGTGATTGGATTTCTTATAATCTAATCATTTTAGTCCATATGTGGCCCCCAATCTGTTTAGGATTGTTAAAATTCCTGGATATTGTAGTGCCTTCCCCAGAGAACGCTGGGAAAGGCTCCGGACAGCCTGGACCAGATGGGATGCCAGTGACTCCAGCCAGCAAAGGCAGAAAAGAGGACAGTGGTTAACTCCTCCTCTGCCAGCCACCACTGGGCTGGACAGGGAGATTCATGCAAGCTGCTTTGCAGGGCTGCAAAAGGCACGTTCTAGTTTAAACTCTCAGGAGTAAACTGCTGTAGCCCAAGGGGACAAACAAAGCAAGGACCAATCATCACACCCTTCTGAAAAACTGGTCAGTGCTGTAGGTGGGAACTGGGGTTGTCTGCAAACTCCCCTGGATATGCAAATGAAGAAGGGGTCCTAGGAGTCTGAGAGGAAAGTGAAATACGGCAAATGTAACCAGCACCTAGGAGATGAAAGGCCTCTTGGTCAGACTGAAGGTTTTTTTAAAAGCTGATGGAGTTGCACAGGATCAGAGAGCATTGAAAGGTGCATCAAAGTCAGCAGAACCCTGCGCAGTTTAAGAACAACAGTCTGGCTGCTCAGCATTGCCTCTCTAACCTGACACTGAAAGGAGTGACCCAACACTTCAGCACCTCCACCTAGGAAACACTTGGATGCTCCTTGTCCACCAGGCTGGATTAGTTCTATTTATACAAGTTTAATCCTTTATCATATAAAACAAACAACACTTTGTTGTTTCCAAACAACACTGTAACTGAAAACAAACTACAGGACTACCCTATTAAAACAGTGTACTGATTACAGACACCACCATTTCATTCTGCCTGTCACTTTCTTAACTGAGATAACCAGCAGTTTTCAGCTAAGCTGGAAACTTGTTTTTCCACACCTGCCCAACCTCTTATGCTCCTTTGATGACTTCAAGGGAATTCTGTAGGTGTTTCCTACAGGTTTATTTAACAGGACTTAACCTAAAATCCTGGAAGTCTAGAGGCTATAGTAAAAGGAAAATAAAGTAGCAGCTCAGGACTTTTAATATGTTCTCCTCTTTAATTCATAGAGAAGCTGTCAATGTAATACTGATTCCTGAGTACTTGAAGATCTTTCTGTTGCACTGAACTAACAGTTGCAGAAGAACAAATTTACCTTAAAAATTAGGAATTTTCCCATTAAGTTGGATATACTAAGCTCAGAAGCAATCTCTCAAATCCTGCAAAATCAGCTTTGCACAGGAGATATCCCCTACATCATATCTATAATTTCTTGACAGACTCCTCTGAGCAATTACAATCACTCTTAAACATACGGAATATGAGAACAGTGAAGAGCAATCAAGTATCCATAATGTTTACTTTGTTGGTTACTAAAACACCCTTCAAGACCACCTTTAGTTTCAGCAGCAACAAAAAGGATCATTTTCAAGTGCCAGCGTCTTATCCTGGAGAGGAACAGCTAAGGAAAACCTCATATATAATATTAGTGGATATAAATTATCACTGTATAACTCCCTGGAGAATTTCTCAACATCGACATGCCCTAATCGGAGCTACAGATTCAAAATGTAGGTCACTGGCTTTTTATCCTACAAACCCACTACGTACTGCCAGGACAGCCCACCTAAACAGCTCATTCCTCTATTCTCACCTGGGTACAGGCTGCAGGAAAAGTTCAAGTCAGCCTTTGACTTACAAGCAATTCATTGTCTCTCTTGCTTATTACTGCCTCTGAATAGGAACAGACTCAGGGCTTTTCTCATTTGACAGTCCTTTGCATTGCCAGGATTTGACAAAACCTGGAAGAAGTAAAAGCAGCTGCCCCACTAAAGTACCCTCAGTAGGTTTTAAGTGCCAGACTTTTGCTTAGGATTGTCTTTTACAGCTTCAAAGGAAAGTGTGATTCTTTCTGGAGCCCAGCTGTGTCTAGGATGATATTTTTTGAGCAATAATAGTAACCAGAAGTATATTAACTCATCAAGGACATACTAGCTTTGGTAACTATGAAGCAATGATTTGGACAACCTGTCCACTTGGGAGGGGATTTTTTGAGAAATTTGCATCCCCCTTTCCCTAGCCATACGGGCAAGTCAGGAGTTAGATTCTTTTGCTAAGAGGAATACATTGCAACTTGAAGCTGTTGAAAATGCAAAACATGTTTGAATGCTATAATTCCCATTAGACATCCATAGCTACTTCTGCTCGGGGCTATGAAGGCAGTTCATGAAGATTAACTCAGGAGGCATTTTGCAGGCAGACAGGTAGCTAGGAGCCAAAGACTAACAATTCTGCCTCAGTTGTTCATAGAATACATATGCGCATGTGTAAAAGACAAGGGGAGAACACTGCTTGTCCCATAACCCAAAGATTAGATTTCTCTTTCCCCATGCATTTTTAATTTGCTTACAGAGTTCCATGAAACAGAACTCCCTAGGCTGGGCTGGGGGGCACAGGGAAGTTGTCTGTGCTTGGGAATTGCCAGAATTTACAGCCAGGGGCTGATCTAGCTGCTGGGTGGTGGATGGGAAGACAGTTCCGCTCTGTTCCCACTCTTCCACGTGTCACACTAACACAGAGGACTGGAGCTCTCCTGGCCCTTCCCACAGACAGTGTCCTGATGAAGGTGACCCAACCAGCTCGAAGAGGGGTTGCCAGGGCAGGGAAATTCCCTCACCAGAAATACCCATTGTCCATTTTTTGCATCTCTTTGCCAAGTGCAAAGCAGTGTGATAGCACAGAGCTGTGCTCTGTGGGGTGAGCTGGGGTGAGCCTCCAAGCATCCCTGTGCAAGGCATGCCATGAAACAGCAACCAAATGCTGCAGGGGAGGGCCTGCCGAGGGACAGTGCTGCCGAGACCGCAGGACACTCCCCTGGCTTGCGGGATCCCTCACCTGAATGCAGAAATCCAGACTCCAGTTCCAGAAAATGCACATCTGGAGCATCTTTGAGAGCTTCAAGCTAAATTCCTGACAGTTGGGCTTTTTGCTCCCATTTCAAAGCAGCTCCTTTGTTTTAGCATGACCGATCTTGTAGCAGAGCCACAACGTAACAGAGAATAAATCAAGTCTCTGGTGCCAAAGGTGGTTCATCTCACATTTATGAAAGGTGTGGATGGGCAGCAGGGTTGGAACAGAATGTAGGATCTCTGAACAGTCCTCTTGAAATCTCCAACTCTGAGGGGCAGCAGAACCTGCTCATTGCAAACTACTTTTTCTACTGAAAAGGCCATTGCACCAATTTTTTGCCAAACCAAGGACTGATTTATCCCTATTGTAACCTCACTGAGTTCAGTCAAGCTACACGTCATGAATTTAGCTCTTAATTTTCTCCATAGAGAATACTTTTTTTCCCTTTGATAGTACTTCAGTGAACCTCTCTGAAGATTTATGAGCATGCATCCTGCTCTAGCAAAGCATGTAAGCAGGCACACATGGGAAATACGTGAGAAATTGTCCAAAGAGGAACTGGACTAGTTCCATGCTTAAACCATCACCAGCCTCTTTCACCTGACATCCTTGCTCACGTTCTATTCCGTGGGAGACAGAGGGCTCCTTCAAGCATTTGGCTTCCAACACTGAAATGATGGCCAAAGGAAAGACTCCCATGGCCTTCCCTGGAAGCAGAATTATGCTGGGGGTAGCTGTTCATTTTAATGGCAGTGGGGAGCTTTGGGGAGGACAAGACAGTGAGTCCATCCCTTCTGCAACAAACACGTCCACTCTGTCCAGATTTAGGGATTTTACCAGATATGAGCGACACCTGCTTCTGAGATTTGCCCAGAGATATTCCTTACTTAGCACTGATTGCTGGCCTACAATTCTCCGTGCTGACTTCCAGCCATGAGTCCCTCCAAATTCCCAGCAAAAACAGACTGTAGTCCCTGCATCTATATTGGGACCAATATATTTCTGTGAAAATAAATTTCACATCTTGTTTCCAAGGCACATTTTCCATGCACCTCATCTGACCTACACTTCCTTCTTCCAGGCCTGCTCTGGGACCCTACTGGACTTTGCAGCAGCACCTTTTTCTCCTGTTTCTCTTCCATTAGGGAAACAGTTTGGTTCTGGTTAGGCGCTTACATTCTCATAGTTCCCAGATCTGTCAGACAGCCATTACTGGGCTGGATTTCACACCAGAATGATGGTTTGTCTGACAGACCCTGTTTACCATTTACCCTACTCTTGCCGGGTTTCTAATGTACACCTGCAGTGTCCCCTCATAGCTGCATAGTGCCAATACTCTGATCATACAGTTTCTGTATCAAGGCTCTCACACGCTGTCTCTTTTTAAACTCTCAGTTGCTCAGCAAAACTTTTCAGCAAACAATTCATAAACACCTTAATGATTTCTGCCATCTTCTGCAGTGACAAACACACTGTAACTGTTTCTTAGATTTGTTGATGAGCAATCTACATTTTCAGAGGGATCTGCAATGTAAAATCTGTTGAAACATCTTTCTACTTCTCCCTTATCTTCCCCTCTTCTCAGCAAACTTTTAGTCTTGGGAAGCCTTAAACAATCTAACTCCAAGTCCAGGGAGACAATAGTAAAGGGTTATTGCAAGTCACTCTTCAAACACTGGACAAGAGAGTTTATTTAAAAATAAAGCCTCCCTACTTACTGTTTCTTTGCCCTGCAAAGTGCCTGCCTGGAAACTCATGCAGCTCCCTGGGGCTTGCCTTTCTGCGCAGGCATCCCCACAGGACTGATCCCAGGCCATCTTTCCTGACATCCCAGGCCAAGAAGTGCAAGCAGCATGTGAATCCTGGCCATTCACTGCTCTCACTCAGCAGGAGTGGCCTCAAAAGAACCATGGCTTTGCTACAACTGCTTTGTAGCCCCAACAAGCAAGCGCTTGGCTCGCTGTGAGCCATTCCCCACGCACCCTTTTGCTGCCTTCTCCCGCAGCCACTCTGCTTTCACATCAGAAATGCTCCCCCAGCCCAGACACTTTTGGAGTTTTTCTTACACAGCCTCTCCAAGCCAAGAAAACCGCTCAGCCCTATTCAGTAGATCCTGACAGCCTTCAAAGGATTGCTAATTCCAGTCAGCTTAAAAAATGCAGAGCACTCTCTCCCCCTTGCAGCTTTTCTGCCTTCCCTGCTTTAAGTCAGCACCTGTTGGGCCAAAAAGCACCACAGCAGCAACTCAGCACACCTGAAATTACCTGAAGCCTCTGCAGTGCTGAGGGCAGGGAGATACCACACTCCTTGGAAGGGCCACCAAGCTGCCAACATAAAAGTAATTTTCTGGAGGAGAGCAGTGCACCCCTGGCTGGCTTGGGTTGAGGGCTGACAAGGGTTAACAGCGTTTGCTCCTGTCTCCATCTCACCCCCTCCTCCTCACACTGTGCATTTCAGTCAAAGACCTGCTCCCCAGCCAGCCAGTGCCGGGATCAGGCTGCAGAGCAGTCTGGCTGACACTCGGTGCAGGAGCAGGGGCTCTGCGGGCAGCGCACCCCAACTGCTGCGCTGTCCTCCAGGAGCCGCAGCCAGGACCTGGGAGATTTCAGAGCTGGGCAAGTTTAAAACAACCTGTGAAAACATCCAACTCAAGAAAATACCAAAACCCTCATCGCTTTTTCGTTTGGTTTTTTTTTTAAACTTTTCTTGAAGGACAGCAAGCATTTTTGTTACTATGTCTGTTCAGGAGCCATATGGAAAAATCAGTTCTGTCCTGTTAAACCGGTTGCACAGTTTTGATTTTCATTTGCCTACAGAGATCTGAAAAGTCTATGTTCTTTTATTTTATGCCTTTTTGGCAAAGAAAGCAAGTGGTCTGAGGATCATCTGGCCAGGAACATAATAGGTAAGCACAGTATTTTTTGTGTAACATATTTCCAAGAGTCTGAGAATATTTTGTTTGTGTAATTGAGTGAAAACAGCCTTTAGGATGATGTTCTCTTTGGGATAAGCTGATTATAGGTTTGTTGATCGCTTGGGTTTGTTTGTTTTCCTGGACAAGAAAAGCTGAGTTGCTGTGGTATCAATGTGGTTTGCACGATCCTGTCATTTAAGCAGCAGAACGACTGTTTTTAATCTTCTCCAAAGCACAGAGCAACTTAGATTCTACTGTCAAAGGTAAAGCAAAATATTTGGGGTTATATTTTAAATCTGTAAGCTATAATTAGCCTACAAGAATAATAAAGTGGTAAAGTGACTCAGAGTCATAAGGAAAGCTCTGTTATGAGAGCATTAAAATGGAATAGATATAGAAATCCTAACTATTCTTTCAACGTGTTCAGATGGTTGTTTAAGCCCAAATTCAACCAGGTGCTATAATATTATAAACAGGCAGAGAATATGTCAACTTCATTTAGACGTTGAGAGGAACGTTCAGATAACCTGGTAGTAATAATTTCCATAATCATCTCACTGGTACCTAAGAAATTCTTGACTGGGAATCCCAGATTTTGTAGATAAAAACCTTCAGATGTATTCAATGCTATATTTAAATGTGCCTGTTTGAGACGGATTTAAAAAGGAAGGGATCCTTTTATAAAGTCACTTTAATTGTAATGGACAGCAGGGTCTGCTAAACTGGAGATTTGATTGCCTAAGAACTTCCACAGTTTTGCTGGCACTATGGGGAAAGGAAAGAGCTGATCTCAGAAAGAAGTAAAAATTACAAAGAATTGAGCCTACATTTTTTATGTTTTCTGCTATCACCAGCCAATAATCATATTTAACCAGGATCTTTATACTTTGCTGCTTGCAAGATGCAATAAGCTTCTTTAAAAAAGGGATCTTGCTCAGAGAGCTCCCTCTGCTTTCCAAATCCCTGAGCTACAGCTGGCACCTGTACTACAGCTCTGTGCCCTTTCCACTTTCATACTTTCTGAAACTGGATGTGGCAGACAAGAGTTGTAAGGTATAATCAATAACTGCACACAGTGTACTGTCAAAATTTCTTGTCCTAACTGGAGTCTCCTCCTCTGTGCAGCTCTGGGCAATGTACACAGCAGTTAAAGTAATGTCAGTGTTTGCTGGGGACTGCTTTTGTACTTTTCTTTCACAGATTCAAAGCTGATTATAAAGCCCATAAAAAAAAAGGGACATACCTGATTTTAAAAAAAATCTCTTATCAGAGTGAATACAATACAGTTACTAGAGTTCCAGTGAACAGAAAATGCTGAGACAGGCTGGACATGATGCAGGTATGAGAATGCGAGGCTATACAAAAATCTAAGAACAAAATTACTGCCATACACTGATAAAGCCTTCTTCCAAATGAGATCCACAGTTTAAAATCTAAGTACCAGTTCAGGGATTCTTATCCAGGATTCTCTACTTCTCACCAAACACAGCTCTGGATAAGTTACACTGATACTCTTCTCTACATGTACCTAGAGTCACAATGGACAAAATAAAAATTCAAGTACCTCTGACAGAACAGCAGAAGCAGTGCTTGTAGTAACCTCATGTGAGTTTTAAAGGGACAGTTTGATTACAAATAGCTCAGCCTTGAAATACAGTAAGTGAACACCACCAACTAAAAATATATATCTTTTAAATGTAATTCTCCACTCATTCTGCCAGCAGTAAAAAGATTTCTTTGAATAACTGCAAATTAGCACTTTTTCTGCATTGACTATATTTTTTTCTATAATCGAAGACTTCATAGCAGTTTCTGCAATGAAATCTTTGCAGAGAGATCCTCTGAGGAATATTTCAGTGAACTTGAAGCAATTTAATAAAACTGAGACTGGCACAATTTGAATGCCTGGCTTGCTGGGATTATAAGAAATACCAGAAAAGGCACAGAAACAGAGGATCACATTACTTTCTCTCCTACAAGAGCAGTTTCTTTTCACTTTTGTTATCTCACTTTGCAGTACGGAAGATGTCCTGGTTCTGGTTTTATCTGCCTCTCCACCTTCTCATGGCAACTTATTTGTGCCATTCTATAAAAGCACCCACCGCCAGCTCCCAACAGAGCTTCAAGACTGATCTCTTCAATTTCTACCACTCCCTGATACTTGCAGATGGTAAGGAAACTACAATTCACCTGCTGAAGGATATACCCAAAAGGTAAGGGCAAATCAGCCACTCCTATTCTCAGACACTTCCTGTGTCACTGGTAATTGCACACTACTTGCACAAACCAAGAATTCCTGTGTACCTGCAGGGCTCTGTCAGTGCACACTGAATTCCCAGAAAAATGCCCCACTCCTCAAACATCATTCCACTGCCCAGAGCCTGGAATGAGCCTCCAAGACAAAGTCTAGATTCCTGTACACATTTCAGCATCTTTCTGTGGTGCTTGTCAGAGCAGCAGTAGAACTGATACAGGATGGGTGGGCTCCAGCAGCAAACAGCTGTGGCACAAACAGCCTGGCTTCAGGTCTGCAGAGACAGCAGCCATCCTACATTCATGGTAAAACACAACCGTTTCACCTAGAAAATTCAAAACCAATAGAGTATCTGCACAGACATCTTATCAGAAAAGCTTCTGCCAGTGTCCTGCACACTGAAAGTGTATTTGTTGATTAGCACTATAACTTGCTAGGATCAAAAGTGCTTTGCACGTGGACATTCCACATAGTCTTCACCTTCCCAAAATATCTGCAAAGACTTCTGCCATACCTAGATGATGCAGATATTACAACTGGCACTGCATCTGGGTAGCAAAGATCAATCTGCTTGTTTGGGAAGAGATGCACTTTGGACAGAGACCAGCAAATACAGATTTTGATATATACCCGAATGGTCACGGAGCAGAGGGTGAACCAGATTGCTCAGTCTTCACATGCATTGCACAGAAAAACTGGAGCATGGCACATGTTATATAATGTGACCACACTCACAAGAACAGAGCCAGGAGCTCTCCCCTGTTAAAGGAAAAGGGGTACTGAAATCTCAAAGAAATGGGAATTTTTTTGTATGCTCTTGTGGCATAACATTAAGACTGCAATTAGGGAGCAGTTTTGCATGACCAGAAATGAACCCCGGTCATCCAAGGAGGAAGGTAAGAGAGGCAGGTTTTGGCTGACAGTACCAGTCTCAAGAATGTGGAACTGATTCCAGGGAAGCTTCACTCTGGCCCAGTAGCCATATCCTGACACTAAGCCAGACCTCAAAGCTGACAGGATCTATCCATAATCACTAGGCTTGTCTCACTAGCGAAAAACAAAAACCCCCTTGAATTGCCAATCGTCTTCATGTAAGTGCAGAGTGAGGCACTCAAATCCAAATGTTTCTGTGGCCAAGTCCAAATATTATACAGTCTGCAAAAAAACAACAAATAAAACAGAGCAAGACAGGACCCTGGGCTTTTTTAAGGCAGGAATCAAAACCTGACCAGGGAGACTGATGTCACTTTGTACTGCTCATGCATATGAGACAATTAAGGTAGAACTGGCAACAGGTGTTTATCTAGAAGGCTGCCAGCTAAATCACATCCATCATCCAAAATAACCAGATAAGGATGTGATATAACTTTCACCTCAAGTGTGAAAAAAACCACAGAGGGAAAGATATTACCTAAAGTAAATGCTTTCTGCAAATACCTGTGAATTAGGAAAAAAATCTCACAGCCTGTTTTCATCCCACAGCTAAAGACTGCAGATGTTCACTATCCCTTTGTGTGAATGCACCTCAGAGAACAGTCACTTCTACCCAGAGCAAAGTGACTCACATGAGAATGGCCAATGACAAGGAGTTTCGGGCAAACTTGAATCCCCTGACACATTCCCTCTGTTTCTATCCACATTCACAGGTACTACTTTGTTTTGGAAGAGGGCAGGGCCCTTGCACCTTTCTCGATAACCGTGACGCCCTGCGACGTTCCCATCGAATGGAGCATACTTGTGTACAAGTCTCCACCAAGTTTCCCAGGGAAAGCAACACCAGGTAAGGCCTTCAGTCTGCCTAAGTAGAGGCAAAGAAAGCACAGGTTACTCACAGGTACTCGGTGTCACAGGAAATTTCCCACAAGCCTAAACATCCCATGGCTCCCTCTCCTGTGAACTGCCATGGACCGACCCTGTCTCCACAGGTGAAACGTGAGCCCAGCAGATCTTGCCCTCAACCAAAGAAAATTAAGGATTAGATATGAAACAAGTCCACATCTAAGGTTAATATTTGGGAACAACTGTTGGTATTCCAGGCTACACAAACAAATCAACTTCATAAGCTCTCGGTACTGGGCGAAACTTCCCTCTGCTGCTGCAGTTATTTTTCTGTGGCTTAGGTCACTTGATACAACTGTTTGCTCCCCACATGACGCAGAGACGATTTATCCATTTATTCTTGCCACACCTACCATGGCAGTGGGCACTATACTGCCTTTACCCTAAAAGCCAATTCCTTTCTCTTTCATGATTTTTTGAGCTAAGTTTTCAAACTAAAAATCTAAAAGCTGCCAGTAACAAGTTGTTACCTGTCAAGCAGGTACACCTGACTGAGGAGGTCAATTTATATTCCTTAAAATTGACAAGTTTTCCCTCTTCGTGAGAGAATGACCTAAAACTAATCCAAAGGAGAAGACCTATCATAGAAATAATGAGCCTCCTAAAAGTAAAGTACCCTAAGAGACAGCATATAGAAGAAGAAAATTGTAGGGGCATCAGGCACGACACAAGCCAAGCTTTTCCAAGTTGTGGTTTCATAATTATAGTATTTTGAAAATATAATTCTACAGCTGCACTGCTAAAATAAAAGCTTCTCGAATTTTATTTTAATAAATTGCCAGTAACAACATATTTTTACTAAAACGTATTTTTAGTTATAATTAGTGCTTTCAAGAAGAAATACAGTGTTCCCTAATATAAAGCACATCAGCCAAGTTATACTGTTCATATTTCACATCTTTTAAAACAGACTTTTACAAATACTCTTTTTGGCTGCAGGTGACCATTATACACAAGAGGTCTCCAAATCTCAGAAGACCGCAAGCATGGTGTCCACCATCTTCAGCTACAAGGGAAATTCTGTAGAGACTTACATGGGAATGCCTTCCCATTCTGCCCTTTACCTGCTCGAGTTCTTATCCACCGAGCGAGACACGCACATCACCGTGTACTTAACGACTGACACAACATCTGGGCATCTCTACCCAGAGCTTCCCATGGATCCACGCATCGATGTCATTGGCGTTGGCCACACGACAGTGACTCTGACCTGGAAACACAGCCCTTCTGTCTTGCAGCATGGAGAAAGCATCCAGTACTGTCTCCTAGTTAATGAAAAGCACAACTATAAGAGCTTATGTGCTGCTGAGACAGCCATCAGATCCTCTGGAATGAAACTGCCGCCCACGTTAGCTCTGTCCCTCTCTCCATACCTGCTTGAGCCGCAGCAGGTGATGATATTGTCCAACAGTGAACTGAGCATCATCAACAAAGTGAGCAGTGGGGAAGTCAGGCAGGTGTGCATGGGCACCAGGAACACTTACACAGTGCCCAACCTCAGCCCCAGCACTCAGTATTACTTTGATGTTTTTATTGTCAATCTCCTTACAAATGCCAGCGCCGCATACACCGGGACATTCGCCAGGACCCTGGAAGCACCTGAACCCAAGGTAACAGAGCTGAAAGATGGCAAAGTGATTCACGTGGTCCTGGATGGGAAAAAGCAGAAATCCTACAGTCTGCAATACCAGGCGAGGCACAAGAAAATACACTTCACCTTTCAGTTGTGCCGGGGCCAAATACGGGTTCACATAACAAGAAACGGCAAAACGGTGGCATCAGAAAATCTCTCTGGGCTGAGGTATTTATCCCTGAAGGGAAAGCTGCTGGACACGTATTTGGTGCAGCTGAGGTCCACAGAGGACTCTAACTCTTCTGTGAAGGTACAGGCATCCCCCCATTTCCATAAGCCCTTATTCCCACTCCTTCCAGAGAGCTTAAAAATCAAATCCTTCAGTAAACTGAGAACGTGCAGGTCAGTAACCATTGCCTGGCTGGGAACACAGGAGGAGAGCAAGTACTGCGTGTACAGGAAAAGGATTGAAGAGGATCAGATCTGGAGGAAACTGCAGAGTGCAGACAGGTGCTCTGGGCCTGAATCTCGGCACAAATCCGAGAAAGTGCTGTGCAAGTACTTCTATGATCTAAACCTCCAGCGAGCCGTCACCACTGAGACCATCAAAGGGCTGGAGGCAGGGACATTCTACTTGTTTGATGTTTATCTCTTTGGGCCATCGGGTATCCCTGTCAGATATCACAGCAAAGTTGTGAAGACCAGAAAAAAATGCTGAAGGTTTTAAATGAAAGTTTTGAAGTGAGTGAGCAAAGGTTATTTTTAAAATCTGTACCAATCCAAGTCAAAGTCCCTGCAGTCTGAACTGTGCTGACACACAAAAAACTTAAAGCCATGAGATTCAGCAGCAAAAAACATCTTAGATGATTACATCTTCTCTCCTGTGTAAGGTGGGGAGTTTTTTTTCTTTTCTTGTCTCATTCAAGCATTAAAAACAGAGCTGTGAAACAAACCTATATACATGGACATAAAATACCCCAAGAATATCCATGAGAAATAGATTAATTACAAGAAACACTTCTGAAATCCAGCACAGAAGTGATGGGAAATGCCTCACAAGAAGCACACATCATTTTTTCAAGTCCCACAGTTTTCCACTGTCTGTAACTCATACAGCTAATGAGGAACTGATAGACCCCACAAATCAGACTACTCTTGAGAAACAGACTGCTCACTGCTTGAGCAGGAATGGAGACAAAAAAATTTAAAAAGCAGTGTAACTGATGTAAAGCTCCACAACTTGAGTAAAGCAGGATGAACTACATCTTCCCCTATTACCTGCATGCTTGCTTGGTTTCATTTCTAGAGAATTTGTGCTTGGTTAGAAAGAGACAAAATTCAGGCCAGGAACTGGCTTTGGGTCTGGCTTTTCTGGAGAGTGTACAAATGCACTGCTGTGCTACTGCCCACAGAGGAAAGCAGCAGCTGAGGAATCTTGCCATGGAAACATTTATCATCAAAAGCCTCTGATATTGAGCCCATGTCTACGGCTGTAAGACTTCTGACTGTAATATATTCATTCTTCACATCCTTAAGCCAGCCCGTATCAGTGAATGCATTGCTTTGAGAAAAATTAAATGTGGTTTTCCTATTAAATATCATGGAGGGAAAAGATTTGTAGTAAACGTTCTGACAAACACGTTTTTGTTGCCTTCTTTTGTTGATAACCTTCCTTACATGACATGAGATAGTGTAAAAAGAAAAAAAGAAAATTAAGTCATCACAAAACTCCCTTAGGTTTAACTTCAATTATGAGTAGAAAATATTTTGCACATAGGCGCTTGGCAGGCCTGGAATTTACACACAAAGAGATACAAAGCTTTACTAACCCAGAAATTGCCAAAGAAATCTTGCCTGCAGTAATTTTTTTTCCTCTACAATTACACTAAACAAATACATAAATGATTAAATCCATTATTGCGTATTTCAGGCATTGTCTTGCAATTCAGGGCCATTCAGGCCGCAGTTCACTCTGAGTAATTATTACATCCAAGTACATTTGGAGGCCCTTGCTAAGGACTGAATCAGTCCTGGGCACAGGCTGAGGGTTCTGTTCGCTGCTCCAGACTCTGTCAGCCCTGTGCACCCTGTTCAGGGCACCTAGGGATTGTTCAGCCCTCCAGGAGGGGCTCAGGCTTTCCCAGGGGATCAGCTGCACTATCTGGGCTTGGCTGGGCTGTGCACTCCCTGCAGGCACTGTTCTGGTCTGAGCAGTGCCATGGCAGGAGCCACGTGCTCTGCAGCCTCCTGTCCACACTCCCCAGGCCTTTTGGCTAATTACAGGGGCTGGCAGCTGCTCTGCCTTCATTCCAAGGCAGGCCCTTGCTTCATTTGCCTCCTGCCAAAAATAGTCTGAGCTTGGAGAGCAACAGAGGTCACCTCCACTTGGAAATCTCAATGTTTTCTGCCTTCCTCCTCAATTTCAGGCATTTATATTCTGGATGAATTTCACTTAGATGCCCTACAACTGTAATAACAACCATAATTATAACAGAGAAAGAACAGGAAGATCTGTTCAACTGCAGACACAATATATTCTTAATCCCCTGCCCTCAGTCTGTCAGAGAATTAACCCTTGCTTTTGCCCTCTGGACACAAATGCCACAAAAATGTCACGCGGAAAAGGAAGATACATTGGCACCTTGACCAATACTGGTGCTTCTACTGAAGTAGGGTTTTTGCAAGAGGACTGGCTTTGGGTTTCTCAGTAACTCCTTAGTTTAGGGCTGCAATCAAAAGGTCTGAGGAAGGGATAGAAGGAGAGCCTGGAAGGGGGCACAGAGCTGAGCAGTCAAAGGTAGCACAGAAGCAAAGGCTTGGTGGGGCACCAAATTGACCAACAGTTAATATGTAAGGGAGGAGCTCAAGGTCTGGAGGACAGCAGCTGTTTCAGAGAGACTTTGAAAAGAGTCAGGAGATTCTCCTCCTCTCTGATTCAGCAGCTCCTCTTCACTCCTCCTCTCCCTGGTCACTGCCACCTGCAGAGGACTGGCTGAGGCAGAGCCCAGGGGGAAGCCCTGAAGAGCACACCTTAGTGGTGCTGCAGCCCAGGCTGGGAGCCAAGCGGGGCAGTGACCACTGGTGCTGCTGGGAGGGCTGATGCTGGTCTCACTCACAGCAGGAGCTTTCTCCCACACACACCAGGCCCTCCATCAGCCCAGGCCCCTGCACACAGGGGAGCAGAGCATGCTGTTCTGTCAAAACCCATCACCTGTAACACAAGCAGAGCAGGTACCTGCCCTCCAGGGAGCAGCCCACTCTGCTCATGTGTGCAGCCAGCCATGCTCTGTAATAGACCCCAGGAGCGGTGGGGAATATTCCTCTCCGCTGATCCTTCCGCTGTGATTCTGCCTGTGTGCACCAGGCTGCAAACTTGTATTCAGTGCACTCAGGCCCAGACGCTGCTTCTGAGGCAGCCTCCAGGTGCACTGGCTTAACCTGAGTGCTGCTTTGCCATCCTGGAAGTTTCTGAGGTTTATCCACAACAAAATCAAAGCTGCTGCACTACACCCTCAGTGCTCTCCCATCGCTACACAGGCAGCTCCTGATACACA
Organism: Origma solitaria; assembly: GCA_013397895.1. Taxonomy (NCBI): domain Eukaryota; kingdom Metazoa; phylum Chordata; class Aves; order Passeriformes; family Acanthizidae; genus Origma; species Origma solitaria. The sequence goes on along the minus strand of VZRL01005376.1, from coordinate 1,152,065 downwards.
TAGATTCCCATCTTCAGTGCTCACAAGTCCTTTTCTTTCAAAGGTGTTTGGCATCTTTCCTTTTCCCCTCCTTCCCATGTGACTAGTCCTAGCCTACTGCAGTCTGACCATAAATATTTTCCAAGCCACCTCCTTTCTTGTCTTCATGCTTTCTGCAGTCCTTCCTGCTCAGTTTTTTAAAGAGGCTCAATGCCTTCAGCCTGTCTTAAGCTGTCATCAGCTCTTCCCATCCCTGCTGAATCTGAGGCACATCACAAGTGCAGACAGATCTCTTCATGGAGAAGATTTCAAGAGCAATGTTTTTCTCTTGTGGATCATTTAAAGTCAGTCATCAACATCATTAAGAGGCCAAAGCATTTTTTTCTGGCGTTCAGTAGCGGGTCCCAGCTTTTTTGTGTACTTCCAACTAACACCTTTCAAGTCGTTTCACAGCTGAGAGCAAAAGCCATGCCTCTCTTCCCAGCATTTTTATAGAATCGGTCCCCCTGCTACAACACCCTCTTCACATGGGAAGTCAGGGCACCAAAAGCAAAGCAGGCAAATGAGAGAAAACAGGTTTCATTCGACATCCACTTTCCCTGTGGGCTCAGGCTCACAAATTAAAACTTGAATTGGTGAAATGAGGTGCTGGTATGTGAAACAGTGAAACAACAGAGCATGGGCCTAAGTTTACCATTGTGTGTTGCTGTTAGCCACAAACCAGAACAATGAGGGTTCTTCAGCATCACCTTCTAGTGTTTCATAGTTCTGACAGAAAGTCTGAAATGTGGCTCAAGTCAGTAACAACTGCTTGTTTAATTTACATACTTTGAAAGACACTGTCTAAAACCGGTGCGGAGGTTTCAGACACTGGTTCATGGACTACTGGCACTTAGGAGTCAATACTTAACTGACAACAAGAATCATCTACTTTGCCATTCCTTTAGTCTCCTGTATTTAACAGCCCATTTATTCATTCCCTATTACTTGAGTTTCCTAACAAATTTAAACACTCTTCCAAGTGGACCTGGTAGTTTAATAAATTGTTCCCTGTCTGCCCATATTCAGGGATGTATTCAAAGCTTTGGGAAAAAAAAAAAGAAGCTCAATTTCATCCTTGAACCTTGCTTTTTTCTGATTTTTTCTCACTTGGAAGACTCCATTCTAGCTTAAACAACATGTTAATATACTCTCCCTACTTTGGTCTAAGGTGCTGAGGCCCTGCTGGTTATTTGCATTGAAAGAAACAGAGCTGAAGTGTTGGTTTACTTGTATCCACATCACCCCCACTTTGGGCTTCCTTACTATTCCCTGTCAGGTTTTGTGGGTTAAGAGTTTATGAGCCATGGACACTGCAGCAAAACATCCTGGCCACATGCAGCTTTGCACAAGGCATAAAATCTAATATTGAAATTCAAACAGTATTTGCACTGACAGCAAGTACAGACCACTGACCCCAAAATGCCAAAGGCTTTCAGGTGCTCTTAGAGCAGCTGAAGCTCTCTGGCATTTAGAGAAAAATGGATGGCTTGGCAGCTGATGAGTCGTTCAGCTAAATAACCAACCCAGGCAAAACAAAATAGATGGCATCTCTGGGGGGAAAAGGTGAGCAAACAAGGCACGGCTGCTCATCAGCGTTACCTCTTTGCACACGCAGGACAGAAATCAAAGTGTAACAGAGCAGACAGGTCAATGTGCTTTTCTTGCACAACAACGAGGATTTCCTGGACAAGTCTGTCAAGGAATATTAAACACCACCACCGTAAAAAGTCGATCAATCTACTAAAAGAGGCAAGCAATGAGTGCGTGCATTGCATTCCCCTGCAGAGAGGCGCTACAACTCGAGCATCCTGGGCTGACAAGCGCCGCTGGCAGGAGCTGCTGTGGCTCCAGCAGCCCACGCTGCCAGGAGAGCATCCCAGGCAGCAAGCACATGTAATGCCGTGCTGCCACACGGGGCCTGCGAACACGAGAGGGCACTGTCAGGCTGGAGGAGACGCACAGTGTGCTTGGTAAGGCTTATCAGGAGCAAATAGTTCAGCAAATTGGACAAGTCAGGCATCTTTCTGATAAGATTATTAGGCAGAACAGATAGAAGAAAAAACCAAGGAGCTTACATTTTGTTTTAGTCTTGCAAATCTTCCAAGTTTGAAGGGTTTTTGTTAAAAATTAAAGTGTGTAAAACCTGACAGCCAAAGAACAATAAGAGATAGGTACTTGCTGAAAGGACTGAAACACCAGTGCTCCCACTGCCTCTGAGATGTTCAGTCAATCACTGATGGGGCTAAAGCTCCTATAAAACAGAAATACTGTGCTACTGAGGACAGTCACAAATTTCATGAGGTTCAGGTGGGGTCTTATTTCAGGCAAAATCTGTTCAGCAAGTTCTGATCCCAGGCACCCATGACAACTCCATCTCGTCTCCTGTAGTGCCCTTCTATTGAGATTCTCTGGAATATTATTTCCCTGTCTCACCAACAACATTTAGAGACTTACCTCCCACTGGAGCTGGATGTTCCATCTATACATGGGACATGGGAAACAGACTGCAGTTTGTCAGGGACTTGTTCCTTGGGGAATTTGGTCACTGACCTTGTAGCCTCCCTGAGAGACTAAGGATTTCCTTACAGGGGCCAGGAGCCAACCCCAAAAAAACTGCAGACCCTGACCTACACTGCTTTTGCACTGAGGAAAGCTCTCAAATTCTGCTTCTCCACCTCAAGTTTACAAAAGCATGTGGACAAGGACAGGGCTGACAGCAGAGTGGACCAAGGAGGCTAGAACCAGAGATGCTCCTTCTTTTTGCAAATGTTGGTATCAGTGACATAGGAAGGCCTTGAGAAGGTGGCCCAGAAACTCAGTTTCAGAAGGATTGTTTCAAACTCCCATGGTAATTTGCTCTGAACGCAGAACCCAGGAGGAAGGGAGACCTCGAGGGGCCAAGGTGAAAGCAGAAGGAAACAATGAATAGTCTGAAAGGAATGAGTTAAAATTCAAGTTTGTTAGAAGCTTCTAAAGGCCCAGCCTGGATCCATATTTTGCATCCAGCTCCCATTTTTGTAAGTTGCCTACTACTCACAGGACACCTTTTTGACTGGACAGAGATTTCTCTGGAAAAACATTCATTTTCAGAAGGGCCCTGGAGGAGCCCTGGTAAGGACTGCCAGTGGGATACATCAGTCCTGGCCCTTCCCGCAGCATTTTCCAGGCACCAGCACCATGGTGGTAACTGATACCAGCAATTTTTTCACTCTCTTTCCAGCAGCAAGAAGATTATACTTGATTGAGCTTGACTACTGATTAATTTCAGTCTCCAGGATTCTCTGCCAGCATACAAATCCACTAAGCCCCCAGTATTCCTCAGGAGAACTCAGCATGCAGTGTGTTGTCTGTCCCAAGACTCTGATCCTAAAGAAATACTCAATCTGAATCTCCTTCAGAGGCCTCTGAAAATAACCACACACAGCCCACTCTGAAGGTAATGTGCTGTTAGACCTGGATCTCACATCTGACATATCTTCTCTGAAAAAACACCACAAAACCAAAACAGGGACTCAAAGCAAATTGCCAAAGTATGGCTGGCCTGCTTTTCATTTTCCTCTGGGACACACAGTTCAAAATCATCCCAGCAACACCCCAAGCGTGCTGCACAGCACAGCTGAGGTGGTACTAGTGTTAAGAAAAAATTCCATTTTAAAGGTAGGAAGCACTAGTGCTGGGTCCCACACTTTTTGTGGAGGCAGGCCATGGTTTAAAGGAGATGAAATGCATCTCCACTGTGAGCTGAGGGCATGATCTGTCTCACCTAAGGTGACAGACAGAACTAGAGAGTTAGAGCAGAATAACTGCTGTTCTCTGCAGTGGCAACAAGTGTTCATCTCCTGAGGCTTCACCCACTGAACCCCCATAAATGAGGGGTTAATTTTTTCTTTCCTTTCTCCATTCCTGATACATAGAAAGTGATCATAAGCATGAGCTAACTTGGCTTAACAGTACCTCAATGTCATGACTTGGGGCCAGTTTCAGGATATTTAAGCATTTGGCATCGACAGTACTCATGACCAGGGCTTGTGAGCTGCAGATCATGAAAACAAGAACAGTCTGCTTACAATGACAACCAGGAAGCATGAAGATGTTTAACGTACATTCTGGAGAATTCTGACTTGCAAGATTCTTTGGCTTTTTTTCATATAGAAGAATCCCAGCCAAAGAGGGAGCCAATATTAAGCACTACAGTCAGTGACAAATGCCTTTGAGGACAAGAGCCATCCACCCACAGAGAAATATTCTTTCTTTATCTACTACTCAAGGAAGGAAACACAATTTTATTATTGGGTTGGCCTAAAAAAAAAAAAATTTCTATTCAGGCAGTTAGTTTCATACGTGGGCCAAGCTCTCTGGTTTTCTAACATGGTACAGTCCTCAAAGCCAGATTTTCAAAAACAGAGTGCCAGTTTCTCAGCTCAGACTGAGAACCCACAAATTGGCCAGACCATCAGCAGTGCTTTGCACATATTATCTCCTATTGGGACAAAATCTTTTCAAATCTGCCTGTAACTCAATGAAACCACAACAGTTACATCTGCAAACAATTTAGCCCACAATATTTTCCTCCCTAGTCATGCTTCTGCAAAGGAAAAAAAATGCTACTTTTATAGTGACTACTTTATCCATGTTATTCACATGTACTAATACCCCATAGCAATATCCTTTTTTTTCTAGAATACCCAGAAGAAAGCAGAAAGGAGTTTTGTTTTGTTTTATTTTATTCCTTCCAAAAGAGAATATAATTACCTACAAAGAAGCAGTCAATTCTAACTCCAAAACACAACTATTCTATAGCTAAGCAGCAGAACAATTCACTTTGAAATTAAACTTCTCTAAGAGTGGTATCAGAACTCTAACTCATGAAAATGGTTTTTGTTTGCAAGGGTAGTTATTCTTGAAGAAAGGACTCAACAATGGAATTGAAAGGTGATTCAGAACATGAAAAAACTGAGTCTGGTTCTAAACAGGACATTAGAGTGGAAATCTGCAGCTCACATTGTTTTGGGCACAGTCAGTTCTGACTAGAATAACTGACAATTACGTTATTCAATAGCCTTTTGAGTCTCAGAAATTGGCAGCAAACCTAATATTTCAGCTATTTGGATAAAACTGTTCCTCATCTCTAGGGTATTGCTGTTTATTTGCCTCAACTCTATTAATTCCGTCTTAACCAGGTATTCAGAAAATGTGTGATAGCAGAATTGATCAGTCAAAACATACCGAACATTCTTTTCCAGAAGATTGTGAAATAGTTCATCTAAGTAGTTCTTTTGCAACATCCTTTGTCTACACTGTCCCTCCCACCAGCTTCTTATAAGAGTCATAGAAATACATCTATTACTGCCCCACTACAGTTTCTTTCTCTACTGACTTGATGTAAATTATCACAGAATATTCTGAGTTGGAAGGGACCTGCAAGTCCAACCCTGAAGTGAATGTCCCATACAGAGATTGAACCCACAGCCTTTGCATTATTAGCACCAGGCTCAAACCAGCTGAGCCAAATATTCACATGCATTTTTACTTCATTTAGAGCAGGAAGTTACTTTTTCCTCTGTAACAGAACAGTTCACCACACACTCCAAGAAAAGAATGTAAATTGTCATAGCAAGGCCCTGTGACATCCAAAGGCAAATTTGTGAGCATGCTCATTTCCCACTGCTAGAGCATAATTAAAGGTAGGCAAGTGGAAGTAAAAAGATAAGGGAAAGACCAAATCATAAAAGGAAAACTAGAAAGAACTACCCACAGCCTGAAGACAGGAAGGAGCCAGATCCATGCGTCTCAAAGGTTACTTAGGGCAGGTAAAAAGACTGGCTTCCAGCACGCTGCCTGCCTGTGAGGTGTGCAGGGAGCACAGTGCTCTGAAACACTCAGAGGCTCTTGAAAAAGTGAGAATGAGGGGCATTATTGCCCTCTACCCCTACTCCATTTCCCACAGCCAGAGAGGCATCTCTCCATTTCCTGGAAATTGCAGCACTGTGGCAAGAATACAGAAATAAAAATAAACGCAAAGCTATATCACAAACCTGAATTTTGTATTCCCAGTAGAATAAGGGCGAACAGCAATTGGCTTTTAGGAAATTATGGGTTAGTGTCAGATCACAGCTTTGATTTAAATTCTAGTTGGTTTGGTTCAGGCTTGTGTCCAAACCTAAAAACCATTCAGTTAGAACAGTTAAAGGAAGTACTATAGGGTTTACTGTACTTTTTCCTTTAACAGTGAAATGTTTTGACTGGAAGCAATTAGAGTCAGAAGCCTTTTTTTATGATATGCAAAGCTCTGATCCCAATGGGCCTAAGTGCAGCAATAAATGTGGTGGGTGCCCATCGTTTATTTACACTCCAGAGTAGCTGGAAAATTTTGCCATTAGATGGCACCAGAGAATATTTGAACATTACCAGGAAGGACCATTGGAACTGGGGTCTGGGATAGTCTTAAGCAGATGCAACCACTAAATTAAAAAATGGTCCTCTTCGCTATGCATCTGAGCTCTTTAATTACTTAATTACAGTGATACACAGTTCAGACTGCAAGTTACAGCTACCTCCATGATTTACTAGCGAGTGGTTTTTATTCTTAATCACACATGAGATGTATTTAACATGAAATTGCCACACGCTTGGGTTTAACTGAGATGAACAGCTTCGTATGGTTTTATTTGTCTTACTGAAAAGAAAAATATATCTCTGCCCAGACAATTCCAAATGTGGGCTGTTAAAAAAGACCCTTTCAAGAGTCCCTGTGCATATCTGGTACAACTCCAGCGAGGTCTATGAATAATTTACCAGCTAATGAGCTCTTTTCTGTTTATGAAATAATACCCTTAAGAATAATAAGGCAGGACATAAGCAGTAGCCATATGTTTCTTCTCAAGTTCTAGCCAGACAAATGACCTGAAAATTGCTGTTGCTAGAACTTCTAAAGCATATGGCTAAGTACAGGGAATTTGTTAACTTCTTGTGTCAGATCCAAGAGTTTCCAATTATCAACAAAAGATGGCATACCAACCCAATTACTCCTGATATATTCCAGTCAAGACAGATTCCAAGTAACCATAGCTGTGTGGGTGTATGCGGTTTGAAATAACAGGAATCACTGCAAATTTAGTGTAAATAAAAAAAGTAGACCCAGAGATCACATCCAGACAAATGTGTCCCAGTGTGCTGAATGTACTTTCAACAGGAAGCAGGAATTTTTAGGCATTCTACCAACGTTGATTTTGAGCCACCATAAACTATTAGAGGTACGTTTACTTTCCAGCACTGCAGAAAACTCCTGCAACAGCTTATTTCACTTGTCAGAGAGGAAAAGAAATACATCTCTCTTACATAACAAAACAAAAATATACCAAATAGTTTACTTCTTCAAAATTATTATTTGCAGATTTTTAAGACAATGTTCTTGTCTTGCTGGATAAAGATGAGGGTAACATTAACAGTGAGGTGCATTATGCATATTTCTGATACATCTGACTAAGCAATTGAACTGTGCCATGTTCTTACTTACAGGAATCCTCAGCCCCAGGCCCCATGGACGCAATGTGTTTTCATGCCATGCCTGAACCAAAAAATCTCCAGCCATTCTACTTGACAGCAAGACAGAAAAGCAATGATATATTCACAACAATGGACCAGAACTCATAAAACCTCCAAGGGACAAACATGAGGAACCCATTTGTACACTAAACAATATTTCATATTCATACTAAAATTTATTACATCATCTTAAGAGCCATTTAAACTGTCAGGGATTACTCCAACTGTACTGGGTCACTGTGTCAATCCAGATCAATGACAGCATATTCTTCACCAAGTTAAGAATGTTTCTGGGTTAATTTTTGTTTTAACCACACATCTTGCAAGGAAGATAAAGGTCCACAGGTCATTTCATGCTGCATTTATGTTTGAATTCAGCATGTTGAAAGTCACTGCTTAGGTCCTTTATATTTAGCTTCCAACAACTGTGACTGTTCAAGGTTTATGACATGGGTGGTAGTAAAACATACAAAATACCAATTATCCACAGGCAAGCCAATGACTGGGGTGCTTTCCTTTTGGTCAGCCACAGCCCGGCAGGCACTCCTCAGCCGTGGCTCCTCTCAAGTCGAATTGCTCAGTCCAGAACAGATTTCACTTCCTGCACTACAGACCTTGCTCTAGGGGGAGTGAAGCCCGAGTAGAGGTTGCTGCAATATTCCTAACAGATATTCCACTGGCTGAGCAAAAAGCCTGGAAGAAATCATGCCACTGGTGGAGGGAGAGTAAAAAGCCCTGCAGAACCTGAGAACCTCCTCCTCTTCCTCAGGATTTCCAGCCAGACAAGCTGATCTTGAGGGAGACTGGTCCATTCCAACCAAAGTAAACAAAATCCATGGAAAGTGATCCTCAAATACTTCGAACAGACTAAGCATTAAAATAACTGCATGTGCAAAAGATGTTTGAGACTAGAAATGCAAACCTTTCCTAATGCCTCATGTTTCACTTACATGAAAATGAAAAATCACTAATTTAACGAATCATTCCTTTATCATACTGCCTTAAAGAGCAGTACCTGAGCTACAAGTGTAAAAAAGGCAGTTTTTAAAATATACAACCCTAATCTAATTAATGCATCATAAGAAAGAAAACAAGAGGCACAAAGTCACATTTTGTACCTGCCCAAGTTTCTCTAACTACAGTAGGAAGATCCAAAAACCCAAAAAAGTCATTCTGAAATTTGCTATGTCCTTGCTGTCTGAGTGTACATGACTGATGTATTTCTCTCAAACACAAGATTAAACTGTTGCTCCTTATCAGAGCAAAAAATACCTGGCACTGTTCATAGGCATTTCCAATATTAACCCACCTGCAAACCAACAAAAAAAAAAAAACCAACATTTTCTCATAGCTCAGGAATCACAGTGCCATGGCAGCTCATTTCTAAGACCCAGGAATGCTGCTTGTGAAACTTAACCTGGTATGAGCACATGGCGGCTTTTCAATGATTAGCTATTGTTTTATCAGCTCCCTGACAGACAAAGATGAGTTTTCAGCAGAAAGTTAATGGTATCTAACTGGCAATGCTTCCTCAAAAACAGAATATTAGTAGCCATTAGGTTTTCCCAAGTGTCCTCATTCAACTTTTTCCTACTAAACTGTGGAAAAAGTATTCAAAAGTCTGTGCCACCAATTAAAACACCTACTTTTAAGTCAGCAACAATTCACCTTCCTAAACACTATTCCCCAACACATGTTACATTCCGCTTGTCAAACTTTGTCTCTCTCAGGCTTGCATATAACAGGCAAATACAAATTTTTATCTCCTTCTCATGCCATATTATTGGGTATTATGCTTTCCTCCTGAGGTGCATTGTTTGACATGCCATAGTTTGAACCATGATGCCCTTCCAGCAACAATTAAGCAGACCCATGAATTCAGTCACTTAATTGAGTCTATTGATTTTGGTGAACCTCTTTGTGCACATGAAGCCAGGCCTAAGTACGACAGTGAACGGTGGCCTTTCTTGGTCATTCATCCCTTACACTGTCTACAATCACCCAGCTATCTTCTTATCAGGGTGTGGATACACAATCAGTCAGTTAGAGCTATATCAGAACAGTTATGTCCGTGGTTTTTGTGGTATTAGCCAAACAATGATGCTGTGGTACCACAGGGTGCCTATCCCCAAGGACCTGACCCCTGCTCTCCCTCCCCTCCTGAAGGACAGGATACACAGGTGTGACTCTCAACCACTACATTCTCCCAAGGGGGTTCAAGAAGTCTGTTCTCTACACCAGTGCTCAGCATCACTGCAGTAACTGTTCATCCCCTGGAGGAAGATTATCTCTTGTACAGTAATCTAATTTTTTTTTAATATACAATGGTCATGCACCTTTGATTTTCTCTCACCTCCAGTCCCACGTGCCCTTTGCCACTCCAGCATTACTCAGTTTGTTACACAAAACAGGCTCAGGAGGGGTACAGATTAGTTAAGGGGACTCCATTTAGAGCACAGCACCTGCACAGAAGCCCTTGGACTGCAATACCTCATCTCATAACTGAGAGCCCTCATCTCCCTGCTCTTGCATCATACTGCAAAATCACAATGCTCTTCCCGAATTCCAGCAGTTCCTTCTCATGCAAGGAGGCTGTGTGGAAGGGCACTGCTCTTGTCAGTTGAAATCACTACTGCACCTCTTTGGATTAATTTGGTTCAATAGTCTAAGCCAGTAGTTTTGTACTGGATTCAGGGGATTTATTTTAAATATCCCAACAGAGTCAGATAAGACACACTCAGCCCATTGCAGCATAAAATGCGAAACATTCTTAGAGCAAAATGTGCAAAACTCCCACAACTATTTAAGTTAATGATTAAAAGGCCTTCCCCTAGGGTTAACCAAGTCAAGTTAGTTATTCATCTCATTTAAAGTGCACATACTAGGATAAAAAAGGAGTGGAAGAGCATTAGATTATTCTGCATTTCATCCATGCAGAGCTGTGTATTATAACCACATACAGAAGTACAATATGCTTCCAGAGAAGTCCAATATTGCCACATACTTTGGCATTTGTAACCAAGTGCAGCAAGCAACATACCCTGAAGCCACCCAAGCCTCTCAGATTGCTACAGGAGACATACCTGCATATCTAAAACTGCACTGGTGACTGCACCAGCTCAAACACTGGGGCAGACACACAATATAGGCACCCAGTATGTATAATAATGCATTTACAAAGTTACTTTACTTCATACCTCCTGTATATACACCTTAACCCTATGGGGACTTGTAACTGGTAGTCCCAGCCAGCTACTTCTCCAAACAATGCCTAAAAAGCAAATTTACTTTAATCCCAATGTTTTTCACAGCTTTACAGATAGACTAAACCATAGGAGAAGGCGACACCCTCCCTGTGTAACTACTACAGTAACTGACCACCCTTAGGGTGATCATATCCTCAATGAAATCCGTTCAGGACTGTGTGCTGTCCTGCATCCACTACCTCCATCCTACCATCAGCTGACTACTTTGCCAGAAAAAGGGGAAAAAAATAGGCTCACAGTCAGACAACCCTGCTATCTTGGCCCACTGGAGATTGTGCAGAGGGCAACACCAATTATTCCAGAACAACATCATTACAATACCTCTCTGACGTCAGAAATAAATACTGTGTAATGGTATAGGTTTTTCAGATGATTCAAAATTGGCATAGAATATTCCAGAATCTCAGCCTTCTCTTTACTCTTTGTAGCCCATTCATGCAGTAAAACAGCAAGGATTCCTACATAACCAGTTGGGCTAATAAATGCAGGTAGAGGTACTTTTTTTTTTTCCAAGAGCAGTACAAAACATTTGCCAAAAAATAAACAAGGCACAAGGGTTTTTTTATAGCAGCATTTTTTAAATTAGCATATTGAGACTCAGGTATATATTAGGCAAACTGAAGCACATGCTTCCTGGCATTATCAAACAGCATTCATGACGTTAAGATCTCAGGAGCAAATCTTTACCTGTTACATGTGCAAAGTCATTTACTCCAACATGTTTGTGTGAAAAAGAGCAAAACGTATTCCTACAACTGAAGTTCTTGGGCACTCACAGTCACTAACCTGATAAAACACTATTACAGACTTGTTTCAGGAATGTTATTCAGTCATTTCAGTGCTTCCTGTCTCTGCCTCTGTGGGCTAGTAAACTTGACTTGAACAGTTTGGTTACATTAACCTAGCTTTCCTTGCCATTACTACGATATTTTTCTTTCTTGTGAGTACTGTGAGTCATTTCCTTAAATCTTTGCTGGTTTGGCTGCACTCTTCAGGATAGGAGGAACTGCCAATGCTCTTCTTCTACTCCTGGTTTTAATTCTGCTGTGTGCTGGACCCATTTCTGTACTAGAGTGGATTTATCTATTTTGTTGAAATAATTACATTTCCACCCAATACAAATCATTCAAACTCAGTTTTCAGCATAACTCCTTCAAAGCCATACACAGCCACAGTTGTTGAGGGTCTAAGCCCCATGTTCTCTGACCATTCTGATAAAACCCCTGCAGAAGACCAGTTGTTTCCCAAGCCTTTAGAAACATGCCTACACCACTCTATTCTTTCCTGCCTTCATTTAAACAGAATGGAAAGAAGCTTTTATGCCTAATTATATAAAGCCTTCTGATGTATTCTACTAGCCCAAATACGCCTCTGTGTATTGCTAGGAGGGGGGCAGAGAAAATACACACAAAAAAAGGATCAAGAACACATGAAAGAGCCATCCAGGGAGCCCACACAGTAACAACAAAAGAGAAAAGGAAACCACTTACCCACAACGGAGAACCAACATCCAACCGAGGCAGAGACAGAGCAGAGACCTAAAACCCAAGATAGCTCAAACCAGCAGAGAAAGCTCAAGGCCAAGCTTAAATGGAGCTCCTGGGCCCATGGGTAGAGGGTGGGTGCGGCCCCAGCCCAGGTGGGGCTGATCGGGGCAATTAAATCCTGTTAGCACTCAGAGCCCTGGCACTGTGGGACAGGGCCTAAATAGAGCTCAGAGATGAGTAGTTGTGAGAAATAAAAACAAGCGTGTTCTAAGTGCTAAATATATCCAGGTGCTTTTTACAGAATAGTGACTCACCAAGTGCAAACAATTTTGTAGTAATGAAGTCAGTTATGAGGCTTGTATGAAAGAAGCAAAACAAAACAAGAAATCCTCAAATCCCATTTTTCTGTTCAGTTTCTGATAGATACCCCAAGGTGGATCTCAGCAGCTATTAGCCTTTGCTACTGAAGGGGAAGTGCATTAATTACTTCAGCGATTTTATACAATATGAAAGCCTTGAGCAACTGAAAGAACCTGTGCAGTATAAAGGAGATTTTTTCTTAGTTGAAGGACTACTATAATAATTTAGTAAGTCTTATCTGCTGAGACAAACAGAAGAATAGATTTATTTTAAATGCATCATTGTTAAATGCAGCATTTTTGCTATGCAGGCTGCAAATAAGAATGTATACTACATATACCAATAATAGCAAACAAATACAACCAGAATATTTCTAATAAAGAAGGTTGATCTATTTGGAACCTGACTCCAGAAAACACTTTTGCCTATCTGTAATTTTATTTCCATTAGTTTAGAAAGACAGAGGAAAACTGCTTCAGTATATATTTAATTTAAATTGAAGTATTAACTCCCCTCGGTTGTAATCTGATATCAGAGTTTATTTCAGATACCCTCTCCTTCATTAAAACCACTTTTTCCTGTTTGACACTTCATGCCAGTGGAATAGAAAGAATGTGAAAATACCTGAAAATCACCTGGGAAGATTACAGTGGAAAGAGGTGGGTTTCAAAACAGGAAAAATTTTTCTTACTCCAGGAGAGGTTTTTCCCAGTGGCTTCGAAAGAAGTGAGGGAATCTTTCTTGTTCTTAAGTTAGGGAAGAATATGGTTATCAAATTCAGGATTTGGGTTACAAACCACATTTTCCTTATTTACAGATTTGTAATGCAATTCCTTTGACAGCAATGGAGGATGTTACCTGACATGACAAGGAGATTGCCAGTGCAGGATTATTGCTCTCATTCTTTTTGGTTCTTTAGAGTGCCATCTCCAATGGTAATTCATTCTCTTATTTCTTAATTACTCTCCTTACAAATTAGGCAACATCAATATTTTTTTCCTAATTGGTAATATTTAAATCACTCTTTATAGTGTTTTCTAATTAGATTTAGAATGTGAACAATTACTTTGCTTCTGAGAGTCAAAACAGACTGGTTGCACTCTTGCCAGAAAGCGCCAGTGCCATTTCCAAGAGCAAAAATTCCTGGACTTCTGAGTCTCGTACATTTGTTTCTAATTCTCCTAACATTTCAGAAAAGACAAGGTTCACATAGTCCATCTGTTGAAAAATCTTCCAGAGATTAAGATGTTTAAAACTGTGTGACTGTAATAAATAACAGTGTATATATAAGGTTATACAGCACATTGAATGTTACCAAATGTTAACACCTCATGTGTGATCAGTCAGACTTTTAAGCTGAGATCCAGTGGTCTTCTGGCAGGTTCACCAAGGCTGTATTTATTTCCCTGCTCAATCTCACAACCATTACTGGGTCTCTTTAAAATCCTTTGGTGATGGGTGAGATACCAGAGCACTGAGAAAAGTCAAATATAGTCACTGTCTGTAAAAGAGGCAGGAAAGGAGCCAATAAATTCTAGACTAGCCAGTTTAACTTCATCTCCCAGAAATATTCTGGAGTAAAAAAAGTAATTGGAACAGGTAATTGGAATAGGTAACCTAATAACAAGAGCTACACACAGCAAGTATAGATATGAAAAGAATAAATCCTACCAGACTGACATGCTACTGTAACAAACCGGGAATGTCTGAAGACAGGGGAGCAGCAGCAGAGGCCATAATTCAGCAGAGTTTAAATCCTATTTCCTATTACATTCCCATAAAATATAGCAAAAATTGACAATGTCAGTGACATAAAAATCTGTAATAATCATCCCCACACAGGACTGTTGTGACCATTAAGATGGAAGGATATATCAAAATTGACAGATATTCTATCCTGGGCCCAAATCTGTTCTGTGTTTCATTGATGATTCTATGAGAAAACTGAAACTCTGCTTCTAAGTGGTGTAAAAACTGAAGCTGCAGAAGTACATCATTAGTGCAAATAGATGTCAAAAAGCCAGGAACACAATCTTTAAGCAAAAACAGGATTCGATTCAATTGGAACAAGACCAGGAGACCATGTCGAGCAACAGAAATCACCACCAAAAATATACATCAAAGAACAATTTTTTGGTCGATGGTGTTTTCAGGAAAGGACGTGGGGGTTACAGCTCACCAACACAAGCCAGTGATGCCATGCAGACAGGGTGAGCACTGCATAAAAATGAACAAGCAGGAAGACAGATTGTGAGGCACCTGGTAAGATTGTGCAGTTCTGTCCAGCACAAGGCAGGCCTCAGCTGGGCTACTCTCTCCAGTTTTGTGCTCTGTATTTCAAGGGCAGAGACTGCTATGGAAAGAGTTTGTAGGAGACCAACATGAAATATGACCTCTGAGAATGAGCTGAAAGTCTTAGGAGTGACTAGCTTAATGAAGATATCTCTTAAAGATTAATCAATGCTTGATAAAAGTATTCATAAGCACCGAAGTCTGATAGAAAGAAGAAATAATTCATTCATTGTGTTCATGGTGGACAGGACAAGAACTAATGGCTTTAAGTTACAGCAAGAATAATTCAAGTTACTTATTAAAGGGAGAAAATACTTCTTGATGGTAAGTGAAGCACAGGAATTTCCTGGATAGTTCATGAAGACCTCATCATTAGAAATTGTAAAGGAGTGAACAAAGAAATATCTATCAAGAATGAACTCGGTATGGTTAGGAGATGAACTAGATAACCTTTTTGTGATTTCTTTCAATCTTTTTTTATGGTTCCATGATTCAGTTTAGCTAAAAAGATGTTTCAGAATCTTTCTGCCCTTACAGTTAGAAAAAGAATTTTTCTGGGGAATTTCTAGGGGTGGAAAAGTTTTTATAACAGCTGTGGAGGATGTTTTATTTATTTTCTGGTGGGCCTTAAGTGTACAGTACTTTAGAACACAGTAGACCACATTATATTATTCTGAGAAATTTAAGTTAATGGGACTCACTTGGGGACTATGGCATAACATCATGAAAGACAAAATATTATGGGCTCTTACTTCTGTAAAATAATGAATGCAATAAAGCCTTTCAAAACACCACCACCATTAATTTTCACCAGCAATAAACCTCTCCCAAATAATGAAACCCAAATTTAGCACTCATTCTAGAAAAGCATTTCTAAATACTACAGATGATTAAAGAATCTGTGTGCCTCCTTCTCATTCCCCACCCTCGCTCCACAGCTTTCCAAACCACTCTTTCTGCACCCACGTCAGGGAACTACAGAAAAGTTCACTTTGCTTCATCATGTCGCTGTGAAGGACAGAAATTTGAGATCAAGAATAAGAAATAAACACAAGCTCTGCAATACAGACTGTGCACTATTAATGATAAGTTACATTGTCTTACTCTTCCATTTATATTTAACTTCTACCTCTTGAGCCCGTGGACTGCAGACACATCCAGTCATCAACTCCACGAATTGGGAACAGCCCCAAAGCACACCTGACACATCTAATGGTTTCCTTTGCATGGTGACTCTCCCTTCTCATCCCCAGAGCAGACCCACACCCTTCGCAGGAGACATCCTGCACTGCTCTAAGCCTGGGGGCTTTGTGCAGTCCCAAAGATGTGGGGCTTATCACAGTAGATCACCCAGTTCATGAAGTTCCTTTAAATTCACAGGATCTGTTTCACCCCAACCAATGTAGACTCTGCATTGAGGCTGAATGTGAAAATAAAACACTCTTCTATTCAGTTATGCTTTTTCTGAGATTTGCAGATATTGTGTGTGTGTGTGAGAGGTGAGGAAAAGAGACCAGGATGAAAAAAGAAAGCAGAGAATGTAGCAAAACAGACATGGTACACCAAAATGAGAAAGATCCTGTTATTCTTTTCTTTGATCAAGGTACTGGCCCCAGAAAAATGGCCAACGTAAATTATATATGCCAAAGTCAACTTCAGCTGATGTTCTTTCTTGCCATTTGATCTTGTATCTGCCAATTTCCACCCATTTCCCCAATTTCATCCACATTTAATATTATGGAGCCATTAAAAATGTGTTTTTCTACTTAGTTCAAGTTTTCTGTGTAACAGGCATTTTATTCTTCCCCTGCAATATGCTAGGAAAATAAAATGTCATTTATCCAATAGAAGTGGTAGAATACTGAGTTTAACTACCAATAATACGGCCTAATCACTATTTCCTTTTTAAAGCATTTATATGGATTTAAATAGGAAATCAAAGAGTTTACTTCTTATTTTTTAATCTAAAAGCACATGATGAAAGAGTTATTTTCAATGAATAAAAACTAAACTGTGGACATAATAATTTTTAAGAGGTCTTTGATTTTTTATATTATTTATATGGCTGCTGAAAAATAAAAATACTGCTGATTCAACCAACTGAAGAGAAAGAGGTTTCTGCGGCTGTTTTGCAGGAACTGAAAAAACACAAGGAAAGGGACCTCTTGGACTTCCTACACTAAGGATCTCTGACTGTAAATATCACTAATTTATGAGTGGAAAATACCAAAATAATTGTTTTGCTCAGAGGAGCTAAGCACCTGTATCTGTTGTGGATTGTAATTGGTGCTGTCAACACTCATAACTTGTAAATATTTGGATTGTGAAATTCACAGGTCCTGGCATCTAAAAGACACACAACTCCAGCTGGTGTTGGTCTGGGGTGAGGCAGCACACTTCACTGAATTTCAAGTTGTTGTGATATTGACATTGTTTGCTTTCCCATCTACCAAAAAAAAAAAAAAAACCCTAAACAAAAAAAAAGTCAGTCTCTTTCCTGAAACCGCCCCACACACCTAAAGCGAGATCACACTACAAGCAAACTATTAAGAGAAAGGGAGATTGCACTGTTTTCATGACCTACATTCATGCTTTGTTCCAGTGTTTTTGACTTTAGACTTTTTATTTCCTGGGGCCATGAGAATTATCAGAGGATCTTGTGAGCGCTGCTGTGCTTGCAAGCTGCTGGCTACCATCCACAGAGGCTGAGACCACAAGGAGAATTAAACACTACAATTAAATACTAGATCTTTCCAATAAGAATGCCTCGCTCCATGCACGTAACGTAGAACTGGAATCGGGGATGGTGTAGAATTCATACTGTCACGGAATTAAGTGGGAAATATGTGAAAACTCAGTAAGCCTAAACTGGAACATGGCGTGCACATTGAGACTGGACACAGTGCAGCTCCCATCTAGCTTGAGTAGCAGCAGATCTCACAAATATTGACATGGTCCTTCAAGCTGATGTTATCAATGAGGTGTGTTCACCATCATGTCAGCTGTAATTTTTGTATTGGCTTCAAGTGTGTCCAGTAACCAGGTTTGGCCTCCATAAATGCATGGATGCTCCAGCTCAGGAGAAGGCAGAAAAGTGCAGTACTGCAGGGTAGGATACCTTGTGGGATTCCAGACACAGTGCTGCTGGATCATCTTCCAGCAGGCTGGAAAACAGCAATTAACTGAAACAGAAAGCTTTTGTTGGAGTGTGTGATGTGCAACTTTTTTTGTCAGAAAGGATTTCTCTGGTTCAGTAGAAACAAGAGGGACCCCGAGAGAGCATGGAGCTTCACTCTTGCCCAGGTGATTTGGGCCATCACATTTGGGCAGTGTCCGGCTGTGGGAACAGCAGAATGCCACCGCTGCCACCAGGCCAGTGTAGCAGCTTACGGTGATGTTTCCTCTACACCCGAGCGGTGTAAAATCCAGCTCTGGAATCCCGGCAGTGCTGGAAGGTGAGGGACGCGTGACCCAGTCAGTTTCTGGTGGTGCAGACAAAGCTTCGTGCAGCGAAACGCCCCGAGCGGGGAGCCAGGGCCCTCCCGGCTGAGGGGCTGTGCCAGCCCCGGCTCCGGCAGCGGCTCCAGGACATCGGCGAAGCTGCGCCGAGCTGCTCCCTCCGCCCACACGGCGCATCTCGGGATCGGCTCTGGGCACGGTGTCACTCGGAACCGCCACCCGCCCGTCCTGTGTCGCTGCCGGGCCCCTCTCAGGGTCGCTGAATGCGGCGGATCCCGCTGACAGGGCGATCCCGGCTGCCCGGGACCCCAGCCGGCAGAGACCCGGCCCAGCGCACTGCGGCGAGGGCGGTGCCGCTGGGGGCGGTGGCATCTCCCCTCTCCTCCCCGCCCTCCTCCGGGGCCGCGGCGCTGCCCCCTCCCGCCGGGGATATCCCCGGCCCCTCCCCGGTGGGCGGCGGCCCAATGGAGGTGGGGATGCTGTGCGGGCTGCGGGCGGGCTGGGGGCGCCGCCGAGCCGCGGACG